>JAVGWX010000005.1:2527317-2784817 GCA_036924085.1 Ariolimax columbianus | reverse complement strand
ATAAGTGGCGACCCAACCACAGAGATGAAATAGGATAACTGGCGACCCAACCACAGAGATGAAACAAGATAAGTGGCGACCCAACCACAGAGATGAAACAAGATAAGTGGCAACCCAACCACAGAGATGAAATAGGATAACTGGCGACCCAACCACAGAGATGAAACAAGATAAATGGCGACCCAACGACAGAGATGAAACAAGATAAGTGGCAACCCAACCACAGAGATGAAATAGGATAACTGGCGACCCAACCACAGAGATGAAACAAGATAAGTGGCGACCCAACCACAGAGATGAAACAAGATAAGTGGCGACCCAACCACAGAGATGAAACAAGATAAGTGGCGACCCAACCACAGAGATGAAACAAGATAAGTGGCGACCCAACCACAGAGATGAAATAGGATAACTGGCGACCCAACCACAGAGATGAAACAAGATAAGTGGCGACCCAACCACAGAGATGAAACAAGATAAGTGGCGACCCAACAACAGAGATGAAATAGGATAACTGGCGACCCAACCACAGAGATGAAACAAGATAAGTGGCGACCCAACCACAGAGATGAAATAGGATAACTGGCGACCCAACCACAGAGATGAAACAAGATAAGTGGCGACCCAACTACAGAGATGAAACAAGATAAGTGGCGACCCAACCACAGAGATGAAACAAGATAAGTGGCGACCCAACCACAGAGATGAAACAAGATAAGTGGCGACCCAACCACAGAGATGAAACAAGATAAGTGGCGACCCAACCACAGAGATGAAATAGGATAACTGGCGACCCAACCACAGAGATGAAACAAGATAAGTGGCGACCCAACTACAGAGATGAAACAAGATAAGTGGCGACCCAACCACAGAGATGAAACAAGATAAGTGGCGACCCAACCACAGAGATGAAACAAGATAAGTGGCGACGCACCTACAGAGATGAAACAAGATAAGTGGCGACCCAACCACAGAGATGAAACAAGATAAGTGGCGACCCAACCACAGAGATGAAACAAGATAAGTGGCGACCCAACCACAGAGATGAAACAAGATAAGTGGCAACCCAACCACAGGGAGGAAATAAGATAAGTGGCGACCCAATCACAGGGGTGAAACAAGATAAGTGGCGACCCAACCACAGGGATGAAACAAGATAAGTGGCGACCCAACCACAGAGATGAAACAAGATAAGTGGCAAACCAACCGCCCAAATAAGATGGACAAGATAGGATCTCGAAATGATCGCTGAGCGGCTCTCTAAGCGGCTTCGGTGAGCTCACGACAAACACTCATCAGAGGTTCGAAGAAACACTACGGAGATTCCGCTAAATGTCTGCAGAGCTTCAACATGTATGCTACTCCGTGGGAGACGGAGAGCAGTTTCGCTTACCACTAGCATGACACAAGGTGTTCAGATCACCGAGGTGTCTGAGAGAACAACTCGCACGACGATCCTTCAGCCGACACCTCTCATGCGAGTCTCCGGTGTCAGGATTAGATATGACATACGGGATGGCACCTGGCATCACAAGACTGACGCTGCCGCCATCTTCGTGTTCGATGAAGAACCATTATTATTTTAAAGGAATATTTAATTAAAAAAGAAGATGTGAATATGTGTGGATACATTTAATGTTTTCTTATGTATTGCTAATGTTCACGATTAACTTTGACCGTAAAGAGAGTAAACATTATTTGAAATCAATACATTAGGCACCGGAATAAAATAGTTTCATATTGGGATTAATTGGATTTAGCAGATAAGTAAACACAACAGATGTCATCAGTACCTGGCCTGGTGTTCACGTGTTTCAACCAGGACAATTACAAACACACAGAAACAATAACATACCCTGACAACAATATCATCTAAGCAGATCTTCTCACCTGATCCGTGCTGTGACACACCATTAGTAAGGTTTCCACAATGTCAGAAAACACACATGCTTCAACTAATACAAGATGTCTCATGTAACTGAGCCAGCTACTCGAAATACGGTAATGTTCCTGTATTTAGGGTTTGTTATTTGTTCTGCATTTTATAAGAAACGGGGAGAGGGGAATGGGGACAGAGGGGGCGTGTGTGTGTAATAGATAGATAAATAGATAGATAGAGAGAGAGAGAGAGAGAGATAGTGTGGAGCAGTTATCTACTGTATCTCCCTCCACTACCCTTCACGGCCCATCCCCTCATATTAGCGGAGGTTAACGCTTGTCTAAAATGAAATGTCGGTTAATAGACAAAGACAAATGAATGGGATTATGTTTATGAATGGGGTTATGTAATCTATACATTCTGTTTGCTAGAAGACGAAACAGCAATATATATATATATATATATATATATATATATATATATATATATATATATATATATATATATACATGAGTGCGTTATTATCTTACATTTAACAGCAACAAAAACTACCTTTATCAAATTGTTCTCTTAAAGTGTTAAAGAAAAGTTTTTTCAGCTGACGCCATTTCAGCTTTATCTATTTAGATGAATAAACATATTTATGTACGTGATTATCTGGTTTCTGGCAAGCATATTAATTCATTTTCCATGCATCCATAGATCAATTTACTTACCACAAAAAACACACACTTCTATCTATATATATATTATTATTTGAATTGTGATAGAAATCGTCTAGCAGATTCCATTTGTTATCGTGTGCTCGGACAGCACATCTCGTGTAAGGCACGTTGAAGCAAGTGAGTCGATGAAGCGAGGCAGACTTTCAGGTGTAAAATGTCGCGAGGATTATAGAGGGATCTCCTTTCCGACAATTCACTTTTTTACTAAGACAAACAAACAATTTCAAAACATAATTTAAACATCGGTCGATCGTAACGGATGCATCATGCCGATGTGTACAGTAGCTTGGCTCCGGTTTTACCTTTCCATTGTCTTAATTTACATTGCACGTAGAAAATATATAATGTATATGTCTCAAGCCTAGTCCCACGATACATGCAAGTGTCTGCCAGCTTTATTTCACAAGTATCTTAGATAACTACACACACGAAGTGTCTGCTAACTTTATTTCACAAGTGTCTTAGATAACTACACACACGAAGTGTCTGGTAACTTTATTTCACAAGTGTCTTAGATAACTACACACACGAAGTGTCTGGTAACTTGATTTCACATGTGACCTAGATAACGGAACAAGCCAGTACAGAGACACCATAACACTGCTCTTGGAACTAATGTCTCAAGTTAGAGAACGGCAGAGATGTTCAAATAGCTCACATGATATACAGCTGCTCTACATGAACAAAACTTATTACTCCTCATTCGTCATATTATATTTCCCAATACAGAAGGAGCACAGAGTCGCCGCAGCAGATGTTCACAGAGCAAGTCTGCGTGAGCAATCGGGTGTGTGAAATCTCGTAGGTTTCTGATCCAGGAACGAAGATGCAGTCGTGATTGATTTGACAGCAGATTGCTGTCGGCATGAGGGTCAGCGACCCATAGCTGGCTGTCTACATCAGGGTCAGCGACCCATAGTTGGCTGTCTGCATCAGGGTCAGTGACCTATAGCTGGCTGTCTACATCAGGGTCAGCGATCCATAGTTGGCTGTTTAGATCAGGGTCAGCGACCCATAGTTGGTTGCTCCCATCAGGGTCAGTGACCGATAGTTGGCTGTCTACATCAGGGTCAGCGACCCATAGTTGGCTGTCTACATCAGTGTCAGTGACCCATAGTTGTCTGTCTACATCAGGGTCAGTGACCCATAGTTGGCTGTCTACATCAGGGTCAGTGACCCATAGTTGGCTGTCTACATCAGGGTCAGCGACCCATAGTTGGCTGTCTACATCAGGGTCAGCGACCCATAGTTGGCTGTCTACATCAGGGTCAGCGACTCATAGTTGGCTGTCTACATCAGGGTCAGCGACCCATAGCTGCCTGCTTGCATTAGGGTCAGCGACCTATAGCTGACTGTCTGCGTCAGGGACTCATAGCTAGCTAGCTGTCTGCGTCAGGGTCAGCGAACCAAACATCACAAAGACCATATGCCGCCTCCAAGTGGCAGCCACAGAAAAAGGTTACATTAGTGTAGTCTATCCAAGAGATATGGATCGCAGAGGGGAGGGATATTGTAACAGTTCCCGCCGGAGCAAGAGGAGTTTAGGATGCCTGAACATGTTAAAGCTTAAAGCTACCTGAATGCATGTCAAGGTCACTCACCGTCTAAGCAAAGGAGAACAGAGTTGGGTTAAGGAATGTGGACAGATAGAAACTGACCACTGGCCTTCTGATTTTGGTAGGGGGAGATTGATTGACAGACGAAATTGGCAACGGGGCTTGCAGCGAGAGAATGAGTGACAGGTGTGCAAAGTGTTTCGTTCCAATTGGGATTGAAGATGACCATACCTGAGATCGATTGGTCAAGCTCTGGCCCTGCTTGAGGATATATAACTCGAGACAAAGTTTAGCTCGGGGGGCTGGAGAGAGAGAGGCTGTATGGAGGACAGAGGGAGAGAGAGTGAGGCTGGAGAGAGAGAGAGACTGAATGTAGATAGTGTGTTTAACTCACCGACTTTAGATAGAGGAGCGATTGATAGACGGTTGGACGAATGTTTAGTGATAGAACAGGATCGCTCAAATAGGTGTGTGAGTTTTGCATTAATGGATAATCTGAAAGTGTGTTTGTAAGCAAGGACACATTGTGAACGAGTTATGTCGAGATCGCCCGCCTGAGGGGATTTCAGTGAGGAAGAGTATTTGATAAGGTGTGTTGAAGACGCAGTTAAGGCGATGTGTGTGTGATGTAATTGCAAGGCAATAGAACTGGGTTTTTTAGATAGTTGGGAATTCCATCAATAGCTAATGCTTACAATTCCCGTTTTAGTAGAATGTTTAGTTAAGATATGTATTATATTGTGTTTGTAATTTCTCTACTCATTGTATGATATGAGTATGATATAATAAATATGCCACCTGTTGTTTGATATGTCATTTACTGAGTATGGTCATGATGATGTGGATGAGTGTGAGAATGTTCTAAGTTAGATCAAGGCCAAGGCAAACAGTGGGATCTGTTACACGTTATTATTATTTTGGTGCCTGTTGACCACGGATAGTCGTGGTAGATTTATAAATATAGTGGGTGCAGCTATAGATCTTGATTCGCATGTTTAACACAAGTGTCGCAGTTATATATAACTTGTGTGTGTAGTTAGGAATAGAGGAGTAGCTAGTGGTTAGAGTGTTAGTTACCATAGACAGCTTTTCCAATCATCTGACTGGTAAGTGTGACATTTTTCGTCCACCCATTGTTGTATTATTGACAAGACTTTGTGCGTACTTGACAGTCTTATAATTTTTTTGGGTGGGCCAGACGGGTTTATTCAATATGTCGAGGTTAGACAATGTTAAACAATGTTATCATTGTCTAGCTTTTGGACATTTGTCTATCGGATGCCCTAATATTCTTCGGAATATTAACAGTTCCTGGAGAAGAGGAGGACTGTTTGTCAAAAACAAGCCTTTCATGGCACGAGCTACAGTCAGCGATAAGTGGGAGGACAAAAGTCAACTACAAAACCAGCTAAGAGAACTAACAGGCAGAGTCATTCGGCTGGAAAGACAGGAAAAAGATCTCCAACGGAAGCTGCGACAGCTGTTGCAACAGTTTGAAAACGGCGTGGCCTAGTGGATAAGTGGCACGGCTCACAATCCGAAGGTGCTGGGTTCGATCCCCATCACAGCACCGGCCGTTACCCCGGGGAAGCAAACCCTTAGAAAATGCAGGAGGAAGCAGACCCTTGCATAAAATGCATGCTGAAGTCGGATGCATTGGGCCGACAGGCGCAAAATAAAAACCACAGTGCAACGCACACCGCCTTGGGGATTAGAGAAATAAGGCGAACGCAAAAAAAAAAAAAAAAAAAAAAAAAAAAAAAAAACCAGCTAGGAAGGAGAGTAGAAATCAAGAAATCACAGAAGTAAACACGGCCCAGTATTTTAGAAGGGGACAGAGTGGTAGGAAGGTGAGTAGGATGCCCGTACTACTTCCACATTCCGATCCGTGGAGGGACTTAGGTAGAAGAGCGTATAGGACACCGTTAAAGAATCGGGAGATAGTAGAGAAAGCCATTGAGGACATGCTGCGGGCTGGAATTATTGAACGAGCCCGCTCGCCGTGGTCGAGTCCCATAGTGATCGTCACTAAGAAGGATGGGACCCACAGGTTCTGTTGTGATTACAGGGCTTTGAACCAGATCACGACCAACATATCCTACCCTCTTCCATTAATAGACGACATTTTGGGGACTCTAAACAAGTCGGAATATTTCACCACTTTGGACGCACGATCAGGATTCTGGTGTATTCCAATGACCCCAGAGGCCAAGAAGAAAAGTGCATTCAGCACACATGTAGGCAGCTTTGCGTGGAACGTAATGCCATTTGGGCTGAAAGGGTCACCCGCGACATATATGAGTCTGATGGACGAAGTGCTTATCGGAATGCATAAATTTGCCATGGCTTACGTAGACGATATTCTGATCCACACAGCTGGTTCGGTAGAGAATCATCTAGAACACGTGCAGAAGGTGTTCGATAGACTGTCAGAACACTCGGTGAAGTTAAAATTGAGTAAATGTGAGTTTCTGAAGAAGGAAACTAAATACCTCGGGTTCATTGTGAACCAACACGGGATCAAACCGGACGAGGAGAAAGTAACAGCCATTAGAGAATTGCCTTCGCCACGAACCGTTAGGGAAGTCAGGGGATTTATAGGAATGTGCGGATATTATAGAAGGTTTATCCCGAATTTCTCGCAGATTGCCGAACCCCTTATAGAGTTAACTAAAAAGTTCGCCCGGTTTACGTGGGGGGAAGAATGCCAGAGAGCCTTTGAGTATCTCAAGGATAGCCTAACAATAGTACCACTGTTAACGCATCCGGACGTTGACCGAGATCTAATCCTGTATACTGACGCGTCTGACAGCGCAATCGGTGCCTGTCTTGTGCAGCCTTGCCTGGATGGTGAAACGGACATCATTCCCGGTATCAGAAATGAGCGACCTATCTACTTTTTGTCGCATAAGCTGAGCAAGTCTCAGAGGAACTGGTCAACGGTCGAGAAAGAGGCTTATGCCATTCATTACGCATTGCAGAAGTTGAATTTCTATCTGCATAATGCTAAGTTTATTATCAGAACCGACCATAAACCACTGAAGTCACTGTTAGAATCACCCATCCAAAATAGAAAAATTCAAACATGGGCACTCAATCTTCAAGGTTACAATGCGCGCGTTGAATATGTCCCAGGGAAGGATAACAATTGTGCTGATCTTTTATCTAGAATTAAACACCGTGACGTGGAGAGAGAGGGAGCAGAAGAGGAGCAACCGGAGATTGATGACCACAACTTTCAGGTCAACATCATCAACTCGAACCGGGTGGAAGAGGACGGTATACAGGCAGCGCAGTCAAACGATGACGACGTTGGTTCAGACGAAAATGAGCAGGAACTGTTTGATATGCGGGTAGAACAAGAAAAAGACGAGGAACTTAGGAAAATCAAGGAGGATATTAAGGCTAACAAGAGTGAGGCAAGATTAAAAAGTTTCGTAGTATCTGTAGAAGATGATCAACTGTACTATATTGGGGGGCGCGAAGACCAGATTAGGGACAGGAAGTATGTGCCGGCCCATTTGCGACAAAAAGTCATTCATCAATATCACGATGGAAATGGGCATATGGGGAAAGACAAGACCACTGACTCGATTAGGATAAAGTACTACTGGCCGGGACTTTATAAAGAGGTCTACGAATACGCGGCGAGATGCGAGCCATGCAAGCTTAGGAACATGAAAGTGTTTAAATGTCCACTCCAAGAGATGGACATACAACATTATCCTATGCAAAAAATAAGTATAGACATATCAGGGCCTCATACAACCACGTTATCTGGTAACAAATACATACTGCAGATAACGGATAGTTTCAGCGCTTGGCCTGAAGCGCTAGCCATATCTGACAAGACCACAGAAACTGTGATTAGAATCTTTTTAGAAGATTTTATCCCCCGTTTTGGGTGTCCTCAAGTTGTCCTCACAGACAACGGTAAGGAGTTCACGAGTAAGAAGTTAAGTCAGGTCATGACCAGCTTGAATATCAAGCACGTCACTACCTCATTCTACTGGCCCCGTAGTAACGGGAGGAATGAGAGACAGCATAGGAAGATGAACGACATTCTGGCCAAACTCCTGGAGAATAATACCCAAGACTGGGATTTGTTCTTAAACCAAGCGCTCTCGGCCATTCGGATGAACGTGAATGAGAGCACGAAATATTCTCTTTACCAGCTGTTATATGGTCGGGAGCCGGTACTTCCGCTAGATAACCTATTGTTACCTAGAAGGAAATACACGGGTGACGAGTATCACTCGACGTTGCTACAGGAAATGCATCGCGCCTATATGAGGGTGCATAGGAACGGGCAGAGGGCGCAGATAGACGGAAAAAGTATGCCGATAGAGACGCCCAACCCCAGACTTTTCAGTGTGGCGATCTCGTATATTATAAGCGGCATGTAAAAACTTCAAAATTTGATAGGAAGTGGGAAAACAATTACTTTGTCCTAGAAAAATTAGGTCCCATAACGTATGTAGTTAAAAATCAGCTGACGGGACATGAAGCTAAAACAACCACCCAGTATCTAAGGCACAGAGATACTGAATGGGTTGAGCCCCAGAGAAGACTACATTGATCAGAAGTTGTAATATTGACTATGGCATATGTTGTCAAATATCGTTTTTGTGGGAAACATAAAGAATTGTGCTGTTTTCTTTGAGAGGGGATAGCTGTCAAGAGAGACAGTGATAACTAGCCTGAGGATAACCCACGTAAATTCGTGGCCGCACAGGAGTTAGTATGAAGGGAATCGTCGGCCAGGCGTGTAATGCGACAGCCTGAGAAAATTGACCTGAACTGGTCGTGTGTAACAATGAAGGTTCGTGTCCTTAGAGGAAGGCACGGGAACAGGTCGAGGTATATTGACCTCAATGAGTAAGGAGAATTCCTTAAGGTGTTTCTGTTTTGATGAGTTAAAGGTCCCGCAGGGACAGACTTAGGTGAATTTGACTGTAAAACGATGTAAAAGTGTTGGTTTGTGTTGTAAAAACGACCAGCCAGAGTTTTTCTTCTGCTTGTATTGATTGTGTATGTATTACAAAAAGTTTATATGTATCAAATGACATGTCTTTTTATGAATGTACGATGTGAGTGAAGTTGTAAACAGGAGTAGTGTTTACATTTTGGATAGTGAAGACGAAAATGGTGGTCATTTGCCAGATGAAAAAAATGACCATCCATGTTTCAGTCTGTAGTTTAGGGAGGTAATGTAACAGTTCCCGCCAGAGCAAGAGGAGTTTAGGATGCCTGAACATGTTAAAGCTTAAAGCTACCTGAATGCATGTCAAGGTCACTCACCGTCTCAGCAAAGGAGAACAGAGTTGGGTTAAGGAATGTGGACAGATAGAAACTGACCACTGGCCTTCTGATTTTGGTAGGGGGAGATTGATTGACAGACGAAATTGGCAACGGGGCTTGCAGCGAGAGAATGAGTGACAGGTGTGCAAAGTGTTTCGTTCCAATTGGGATTGAAGATGACCATACCTGAGATCGATTGGTCAAGCTCTGGCCCTGCTTGAGGATATATAACTCGAGACAAAGTTTAGCTCGGGGGGCTGGAGAGAGAGAGGCTGTATGGAGGACAGGGGGAGAGAGAGTGAGGCTGGAGAGAGAGAGACTGAATGTAGATAGTGTGTTTAACTCACCGACTTTAGATAGAGGAGCGATTGATAGACGGTTGGACGAATGTTTAGTGATAGAACAGGATCGCTCAAATAGGTGTGTGAGTTTTGCATTAATGGATAATCTGAAAGTGTGTTTGTAAGCAAGGACACATTGTGAACGAGTTATGTCGAGATCGCCCGCCTGAGGGGATTTCAGTGAGGAAGAGTATTTGATAAGGTGTGTTGAAGACGCAGTTAAGGCGATGTGTGTGTGTGATGTAATTGCAAGGCAATAGAACTGGGTTTTTTAGATAGTTGGGAATTCCATCAATAGCTAATGCTTACAATTCCCGTTTTAGTAGAATGTTTAGTTAAGATATGTATTATATTGTGTTTGTAATTTCTCTACTCATTGTATGATATGAGTATGATATAATAAATATGCCACCTGCTGTTTGATATGTCATTTACTGAGTATGGTCATGATGATGTGGATGAGTGTGAGAATGTTCTAAGTTAGATCACGGCCAAGGCAAACAGTGGGATCTGTTACAATATCCGGTCCCCAAAAAAAGCAGGCAAAATCGAATGTGTCGGGCCGAAAGTCACAGATATCGCCGCCTCGCCGTAAACTACTACACGTCATTGTTAGGACGAACGCCGAAGAAGAAATCTTGTAGAGATGGTTTCTGCAGGTCTGTTCTGCATGATGTTATTGCTAGCCCTTGCTCTCCCTTTAGGGACATTTTACGACATGTAGAGTAGGACATATTGGTCCTACCACACTACGGAACCTCGGCAACCACACGGGACATAATTGCCCTCAACCAAAGTGTTATTCCTCGTAAGGATGGAAGCTTATGACAGAGATAGGTTGTGGATGTAAGTATCATGTCCTTTGCAGAACGTCGCTTCTTACACCTGCCAATCTATTCGGCTGTTATAAGTTTCTGAGCAGATGTGCAGTACTGTAGGATGCCATTACTGTCTGTACGTGGGGGAGCGGCGCACTAAGAAAACAAACCCGTGTCTGCCAACTGCCAAACTGGACACGCTGGGATTCGAACTTGTTGCTTTGTGATTGTTCGACAGATGTTTCACCCCTAGATCCCACTGCCTCACACATGTTGTGTATAAACACAAATTTGACTAATACATGTTTTCAGACTCAAATATTAAAATTAAAACTAATTCACTAGTCAAAAACGATTCCATTTAAAAATTGAACATGGATTCTTTTTACGACGATTCACTTTACGACTGAATAATTACGAACGTAACCAAGCCGTAAAACGAGACTCCACTTTACTTTCATTAAATGTAAGTGCATAAGTAAGGTGGAGATACAGAAACGAAACCTGCCCCAGTTTTCCTAGTGCAGATAGTCAATCAAATTTAGTGCATGTCGCCGGAAACGTCTTCATGGGACACTGACTTCATATTATATCACATTATTATATCACATTAGTATATCACATTATTATATCACACAATTAATGCACCTGGAAAGATATACCAGAACATAGCATTCTCTAATGTATTTGCAGGGGGACGGCGTGGGCTAGTGGTTAAGTGATACGACTCACAACCAGAAGGTGCTGTGTTCGATCCCCATCACGGCATCGGCCGTTACCCCGGGGAAGCAAACCCTTAGAAAATGCAGGCGGAAGCAGACACTTCTATAAAATTCATGCCTAAGTCGGATGCACTGGTCCGAGAGGCGCAAAATAAAAATCCACAGTGTAACGCACACCGCCTTGGGGAATAAAGATATAAGGCGAACGGGAAAAAAAATAAATAATTTATTTGCAAAATGATTTTTGTCGAAAATATGAGGTGCAGCAAGAACCACTATCCCAGACTCTGATTGAAGCTTCCGATGTGTCGTGCCGTACTGCAGCGAGAACCACTGTCCCAGCCTCTGATTGAAGCTTCGTGACTGAAATGTGAACAGGTCTATTCTCACCTGTACGAACTTGGCGTGACTCCAATTTGTTTGCTGAGTTCTCACCTTGGGCCGTCCTGGTCTCGGAGCTGGTCTAATCAAGAAGTCAAACGTTGATGACATATTGATTCTGTATCATCACACACGCGCTGTCGCATATTGCTCTCCCAAGTGTTTTTTTTTTATTTAGCCTCACTTACATCTTGTTTTCTATTTTTAAAATGAAAATTAAACATTTTTTAACTATGGGTTTATTTTTATTTGTGAGTTATTTTTATTTCCAGTTTTATATTTATTTGTGGATTCATTCCGTCTTACCACAATCTAGATGAATTTTCGGTAGTACGAACTGATCTGTGCACTGTGCATTGGACGGACAGAAGGACAACCGGATGGTATTATTCTATTGAGAATAACAAAGAAAAGGAGAATAAACCAAACGACAACGTATCGTTCGAGTATAACCGTTTTCAGAAGAATTGATGGTGTCACATCTCAACCGGTGTGACTTGGAGCAATGTGACGAGACACGCCTCCATATTAATGAGAGAAACAGATTTAGCTATTTGAAATACAGGAACAAGAATAAGAATAACAAGAATAAACAAAGAAGGCGACATCGTTCCAAGACACATCACTTCAAGAGACATTGTCTCTAGACTCAGCGTTCCAAGACACATCACTTCAAGAGACATTGTCTCTAGACTCAGCGTTGCAAGAGACATCACTCCAAGCAGCCTGCGCCAGGGCATCGCCCCAAGAGCACTGGTCCAGAACATCGCTCCAAGAGACATCACTCTAACGAGACATCGCTCCAAGAGGACTGCTCCAGGACATCGCTCCAAGAGACATCACACCAAAAGGACTGCTCCAGGGCATAGCTCCAAAGAGACATCGCTTGAAAGAGACATCACTGCAAAGAGACATCGCTCCAAAAGACATTGCTCCAAGAGACATCGTTCCAAGAGGACTGCTCCAGAACATTGCTCAAAGAGACATTGCTCCAAAAGACATCGCTTCAATAGACATTGCTCCAAGAGACATCACGCCAAGAGGACTGCTCCAGGGCATCGCCCCAAAGAGACATCGCTCCATAGAGACATCACTCCAAAGAGACATCGCTCCAAAGACATCGCTCCAAAAGACATTGCTCCAAGAGACATCGTTCCAAGAGACATCATTCCAAGAGAACTGCTGCGGGACATCACTTTGAGAGACATAATTTAAAAGACATCGCTCCAAGAGAAGTCACTCCAAGAGACATTGCTCCAAGAGGACTGCTCCGAGACATCACTCCAAGAGACATCGCTTCAAGAGACGTCGCTCCAAGACAACCTTGTGTGTTTTTGCAGTACTGGTTTCTGTAGCAATTTGTTTTTCTTAATACGATTGCTAGCCCCATACACAAACCTCTTTAGTTAACTTCTACGACATGCATGGAGGTGCAGTTGTCTTACCCTTTTCATCCCAGTAAAATGACTCGAAGATCCTCTCTTGTGGTAAGTTCAACCAACTTAGAAAGTCTCATTGTACACAGATGGATCGGTCTCTGTCAGGGAAAGAAGGGAGGCAGTGGAATCTACATCGTCCACTAGAACGGCGACATTGAAAATCACTCCATGCCAGCAGGAGAGACCTGTACCAATTTCTAAGCTGAAGCAAGAGCTGTCCATGCAGCAACTCAGATTCTTATCAGCCAAAACACAACTACAAGGACATCCGTCATTCTAACAAACTCCTTGAGCATACTCCAAGTCATCTTAAGCCCCAAACAAGACAGACACTCACGCAGAATAGAATGCACCATTGGATTGCTGTCCATAAAAACAGATCTAGTCCTACAGTGGATTCCGGCCTACTGTGAGATTCTTGGAAATAAGAAAGCAGATGAGCTCATGAAAGCCGGATGTGGCGTCACCCAGACACGCCATGCACAGAGCTGTAAAGTAGCAAAGACACTCATCAAACGATCCATGAGGACAGAATGGAGAGACCAGCACAAAGTATACAAGCTAGACAATTACAGCATAGACAAACTTGGCAGAGATTGGCAGACAAAGATCTTCAGACTCAGACCGGGACATTGCAATACTAAGGCCAACCTCCACAGAATGTGTCTCAGAGACACCCCACATTAAATTGCGGAACACCCAAGCAAACACCAGAAAATATCTCGCAAGACTGCTCAACTTATACAGGTAAAAGAGAGGCAGTCTGACCCGGTGGAGCGACCATGCTCAGAAAGCTGTGGGGGACCGGCAAAGACTGAAACGTCTCCTTCGTGAACTTGATCAGGCTAGAAGCACATCATCACTTGATCGATGACAAAAAGGATGTAGAAGAGGTAAGCCACAGGTGTCATCATTGGCTCTTTCCGTCTTGTCAGTCGATAGTAATTGTGCTCTGAAAGAAATGGTATGGAACTACAGTCCATGACGGTAACGAATGTGACTCGTAAGATCAATCCAAGCAGAGACGCGTCTTCCACCGTGTGTGCAAGGAAGTCAGGACCGTTTGCGGCATTCCATGGTGTAGCGTGTCTTCTCAAACGCTGAGATTTTAGCCTACCAGCAATCAGTTTGGCCTGTGCCTGTATTCCATGCTTAATCCTGTCCCATCATGTGATACGATCCACAGCGTCCTGTTCCCACGATTCCAAATCGATGCCTGCATCATTCATATCCCGCTTGCATACATCCTTGTACCGAAGTAGTGGTCGGCCCTGAGACCTTTTCCCCAACTGTAATTCTCCATAGAGAAGATATTTTTGTATTTTGCCATCATCCATCCTTGGAATGTGTCCCAGCCATCGGAGCCTTCGAAGACTAAGCATGGAACAAATTGTGACAGTGCCTTTTCTCTCCAACATCTCTGCGTTGGTGATCTTGTCTTGCCACCCAACCCCCTGGATTTTGCGCAGGCACCTCATGTGATACTGTTTAGCCATCTCTCCTGGTGCATGGAGGTAGACCATGTCTCACTGCCATAAGAAGGGTGCTGAGGACACAGGCCTGGTAAACAAGTGTTTTTGTTTTAACAGTGAGCTTCTTGTTCTCCGTGACCCTTTCTGTTAATCTGCTCATTGTTGTTGCTGCCTTTCCTATCCTGATATTGATCTCTTAGTCCAGGGATAGTTAATTATTGACTGAGGATCCCAAGTACGTCAAGTGATCTACTACATCGAGATTCTCATCATCAACGGAGATTACTGGTGGTTTATTTGCATCCTGGACCAAAACTCGTGTTTTATTTTTACTGATTGTTAACCCGAACTCACAGCAAGCGTCAGAAAATGTAGATAGTACAAAAATAGAAATGCGTGTCTGCAAGCTGGACACGACAGACACTGGAAACAGATGAACTATGCGGGTGTACGAAAATAGCTGATCACCTGGAGGTCTCCACAGATTTCACACCTTCACGGAAGTGACTTTGTTGACATTCTTGTGGCTTACAAAATAGATTGTAAAAAATAGATAGCAGACAGTGCGGCCCCCATGGTTTTTCCAACCAGAAAAGCAATCGCGTCCTTAATAAAACCAGAAGGCAAGTCTCCAGAGGGGTGTCGGTCAAATCTGATATTAATAGGACAACAACTATAAACGTGAGAGGCCCCCACTAAGCTGAAGATATCAAAGGTCAAGGGGCACTTCCCGTATTCCACAGTCGCTAGTGTTGATGCGGAAGTAGTTCTGTTTGATAACACTGACAATGTTTGTCTTCGGGCAGGTATTTACGGACAGTGTAGATATTCTCCACCGGCAAAGAAGTCATCCTGTACAATAAATTGGCGGACGTACTAAGTCAAGATTTTGGACATAGCATTTTAAAAAGTCGGCCAGCTAGAGATTCACGGATGTTCAACAAATGTCGGAACAGACATTGAGATTAGACAAATGTTAAATCGGGTCCGTGCTGAAAGTACTGAAAAACTAGGAGTATTTGTGGTCGTTTCTCCCTTCATCTAAGGTGATATAGGAGCAGATGCTCGTTTCTCCATCTAAGATTATCCAGGAACAGGTGGTCGTTTCTCCCTTCATCTAAGATTATCCGGAGCAGGTGGTCATTTCTCCCTTCATCTAAGATTACATTGGAGCAGGTTTCTCCCTTCATCTAAGATTACATTGGAGCAGGTTTCTCCCTTCATCTAAGATTATCTGAAGCAGGTGGTCGTTTCTCCCTTCATCCAAGATTACATTGGAGCAGGTTTCTGAACACCGTTATTATCGGGCGAAGTTGTTAGATAAGCTCTACCTGCAGAATGTTGTTTATCATCGACAAGTGCAATACGACCAGGCCTACTTTTGTGTTAGATAATACGAATGTTATAAAATATCAGTGTTTATTTTGTTTACATTTCTGAAATGTCTTTGCGGCCGAAAATGTAGAGAAACGTGAATGAGCATACGGTAGCCAGCGAATCCTAGCTGATTGCTTGCACAGGGGTCAGCACACCAGACCTATCCAAGACCCTATGTTTCCACTAATTGGCAGCCCTGAAAACAGGCTGTACATGTGTATTTTGGCTACGAGAATGGGGATCATAGTGAGAAGGCAAATGCGGAACCAAAAAGAGCTGAAGTCGATGTGCTAAACCGAAAGACGCAGATATCGCAGTCTCGCTGTAAACTACGGCACAAAATTATAAATTGCTTTTTCTTAGAGCGAAAGCAGGAGAAAAAGAAATATCACATCATCGGAGATTATCTGTTTGCCGAGGACTTTGTCCTCATTGCTGGATCAGAAGATTGTGTCCTCATTGCTGGCTCAGAAGACTGCTCGCGAGTAGATTCTCCGAAGCGTGTTAACATATTTGTCTTTCCATCAACACGGAGAGAATGGAAATCGTGCATCAACCAGATCCCAGCAAAAGTTACCCAGAGACAATTAGATAGTCTCAGAATCAGTTGGATGTCACTTTCAAAATCTCATACAAAAATTTTTTTAAAAAATAAATCAGAAGTTAATTATATTTAATCAAATTATCGATCAGTTATTTGGGCATCCGAGTGTGAGAGTCTGGCGGCGAAGAGCGTGCATGTCAGCGAGGCATTGCTGTTTAATTGTATTCATTCTTCTTTCTGAAATTCTGCTCAAGTTCTTCAGTAATTTGAACATCGGAAGTGTTCATGTTGTTAACGAACTCTTCCAGCACAACATGTTCCCAGGATGGACTGTCCAGCTTACTCACCTGATCTAATCTTTACTGATCATCTCTAGGACTGGCCAGCTTACTCACCTGATCACACCGTTACTGATCATCTCTAGGACTGTCCGTCTCACTCACCTGATCTCCCCCTTACTGAATATCTCTAGGACTGGCCAGCTTACCCACCTGATCTCCTCCTTACTGAAAATCTCTAGGACTGGCCAGCTTACTCACCTGATCTCCCTCTTACTGATCATCTCTAGGACTGGCCAGCTCACTCCCCTGATCTCCCCCTTACTGATCATCTCTAGGACTGGCCAGCTCACTCACCTAATCTCCCCCTTACTGATCATCTCTAGAACGGACACCTTGTGAGGATCAGCCAACCATCCACCAGGGAGTGACCTGGACCAATTGTTGTACAACCTTTTGCAGTAGTGACAGTCTATCCTATTTTATCCATGATGCATTGCTGCCTAGCTTGTACACATGCCCGCAAAGGTCACATACATTGCTGAATTACTGACCGTTAAACAGCAATTTCTCATGAAACGGTAAAACTCGGGTGTCCAAATTACTGAAGAATACGTGAGCAGAATTTCTGAAAGAAGAATGTATCAAATTTAACTGCAATATCTCCAACACAGATTCTTTCTTCTTCACGAAACTGTCGTACTCGGATGTCAAAATAACGGAGATTAACAATTTGATTAAATATAATTGACTTCTCATTTTTATGTTTGTTTGTACGGTGAGATTTGATCAGTGACAGCCAACTGATTCCGAGTGGTGTACTATCCAGATAAATGGTGAGAATCTGATAGCTGGAAACAGATTCACGTACCTTCACAGTTGACTGTCCCAAAACGTAGACATGGATGATTGAACGTTAGAATCTGAAAGCTGGGAACAGATTCACGTACCTTCGCAGTTGACTGTCCCAAAACGTAGCCATGGATGATTGAACGTTAGAATTCCCAAAGACAGCAGCTCCTTAGGCAGACTGTGCACCAATATTTGGCACCAAAGGGACATTAGTCTACAAAACAAGCTGAAGGTCTACAGCGTTGTGGTACTTCCAGTGCTGCTGTATGGTTATGAAACATAGACAATGTACATAATCCAGGCAAATAAGCTACACCACTTCCACAAAGTCTTTCTCCTTTCTCAGAAAAGTGACGAAGATCAAATGGCCGGAGAGGGTCAAGGACACCACTATTCCGATGCAGTCACAGATCGTTGGGTGGGTCATGTAGTCCGCATGTCAGTCCATCGGCTGCCAAAAATACTCGTTTATGGTGGGATGTAGAAGGGTCAACGCTCTCATGGTAGCCAACAGAAGCACTCAAAGATACGTTTCAGGCTTCGCTAAAAGTCTTTGGCATAATACTGGACACTTGGGTTGGTGCTGTGCAAGAAGGAATTGATTGGCGTGCATCATCTAAAGATGCAGGGCCATGCGACGCGTCCAGACAAGTAGCAGCCATGCGACGCGTCCAGACAAGTAGCAGCCATGCGACGCGTCCAGACAAGTAGCAGCCATGCGACGCGTCCAGACAAGTAGCAGCCATGCGACGCGTCCAGACAAGTAGCAGCCATGCGACGCGTCCAGACAAGTAGCAGCCATGCGACGCGTCCAGACAAGTAGCAGCCATGCGACGCGTCCAGACAAGTAGCAGCCATGCGACGCGTCCAGACAAGTAGCAGCCATGCGACGCGTCCAGACAAGTAGCAGCCATGCGACGCGTCCAGACAAGTAGCAGCCATGCGACGCGTGTAGACAAGTAGCAGCCATGCGACGCGTCCAGACAAGTAGCAGCCATGCGACGCGTCCAGACAAGTAGCAGCCATGCGACGCGTCCAGACAAGTAGCAGCCATGCGACGCGTCCAGACAAGTAGCAGCCATGCGACGCGTCCAGACAAGTAGCAGCCATGCGACGCGTCCAGACAAGTAGCAGCCATGCGACGCGTCCAGACAAGTAGCAGCTAAACAACGGAGACAGGTCAGAAAAGGCAGTGAAATCCAGCCGCTATATGTAGTCTTCACACATAGGCTTCCGATGTAGCCGTCCCATGTAGCCGTCCCATGTAACCGTCACATGCAACTGTCACATGTAGCTGTCACATGTAGCCGTCCCATCCCACCCCTGCCCACACTGCCAAATATCTTTTCTTACCTTCTCAGTTACCTTCGAACCTACCCACTGACAGAACCAATCAGAACCCATCCAATGACAAAACCCACCCACTGACAGAACCCATCCAATGACAAAACCCACCCATTGACAGAACCTATCCAATGACAAAACCCACCCATTGATAGAAGCCATCCAATGACAAAACCCACCCACTGACAGAACCTATCCAATGACAAAACCCACCCACTGACAGAACCCATCCAACGACAAAACCCACCCACTGACAGAACCCATCCAACGACAAAACCCACCCATTGACAGAACCCATCCAATGACAAAACCCACCCACTGACATAACCCATCCAATGACAAACCCACCCACTGACAGAACCCATCCAATGACGAAACCCATCCACTGACAGAACCCATCGCTAAGCGCCATGCGCCCATCTGTCACGTAGACCAGATATGGAACTCTTAGTTACATGACAAATCTTTAGCCATATAGACATCTGTTGTTGAAGGCATGGTGACCGGATATGGAACTCTTAGTTTGATTACATATCTTTAGTCATAGGGACATCTGTTGGTGAGGGTCTACATGTCAGTACGCAGCACGCTGGGCAGCACGCTGGGCAGCACGCTGTCGAGATCTGTCAGCCTAGACGATGAGGTGGCAAGCAGAATATCAAAGGCCAACATAGCCTTTATAAGAATGCGCTCGATGGTCTGGGCACGTCGTGGCATCAGCGTCAAGACCAAACTCAAAGTCTACCGTGCAACCATCATTCCAACCCTACTATACACTTCCGAAACCTGGGCTGTATACTCTGGACATGCAAGGAGGTTAAAGCACTTCCACACAGGTTGCCTGAGGCGAATATTCCACATCCGATGGCAAGATCGTGTCACTGACATCGAAGTTCTCTCGAGTTCTAACATGCTCAGCATCCATGCACTGCTAGAAAGAGCATGACTAGGATGTGCCAGACACTTCGTCCGTATGTCAGACGAGCGACTCCCAAAGAAGCTTCTCAACGGCGAGCTGAGAGAGGGATGGCGAGAGAGAGGGTGCCCAAAGAAACGATTTAAAGACGGTCTGAAGGACTCACTGAAAAGTTGACAGATAGACATCGATACCTGGGAATGTCTTGCGCAAGACAGATCTGAATGGAGAAGCGCAGTCAAATCGGGTGTAGCTGCCGGTGAAGACGACCGTGTTGTGAAAGCCCAGAGCAGACGCGAGACCCGGAAATCCCGAACAGCGGGACCACTATCACCTTCTATAATCCTCGTGTGCCCGATATGTAGCAGATGTTTTCGTGCCCGCATTGGCCTGTTCAGCCACATGCGCACCCACACCCAACAGGGAAATCTGTGACAAGGATGATGTCGGAGGTCCTCATCGACAACGATGGACAGCTATTATTACATGGCAGCAGAACTGCCACACACAGATCTGAGACCAGACAGGAACAGACATATAAACGAAACTTATTTACACTGTGTGTAATGGCGGGAAAGTGTGTGTGAAGGAGAGAGAAAAACAGTCGAAATATGATGATAGAGAACAAATTAGCGAGTGAGAACTAGAAAGAGAGAGAGAGAAGAGAGCTGAGGAGAGGTGGATATATTCTTGGTTCAAGAGCCATCGTCGACATTTAAGCGCCAAAAGTGTCCAGGGAAACCATCCCCTAGTGAATGACTGGCTCCACGTTATCGTGTCAAATCTGGGGCACTCTGTATCCTCTCTGTGAGTCAGGTGATGAGACCAGAAGGTCGACTTTTCAGCGAGAGCGCCTTCATCAGTCTTGATAAGACAGATCAGTCACTAGGTTACTTCCCTTTTCAGTAGGAGCTGACTTCCCCTTTCCATCAGGGGCTGACAACACCAAGGAATGCGAGAACAATCTGGCGTTGGCTTACCTAACCTTGTCTAGGTCTGTCACTATTCTCGAAGATAAAGACAATTTCTTCTGTCGTTTTTCAACCTAATCAGAGAGGTCCTTGAAAAATTGCTCACTTATCAGTTCTGTCCAAACATGTTTTCTGTTTCTTTCGAGGAGTAGCTGGCTAAACAACGTGAATGTTGGTCTTTGACCCTGAAGGAATGTGTTCAAATCCTTGGCAAGGGAAACGTTATTTTTCTATAACGAGCAAAATAAAAACCTATTCTTTACAATGGGCAGCGACTGCATTGTTAAGCGACCTTGATTCCTCCGGGTGAACCTCAATTATGGGAATAAAAAACAATGGATGACAGTAAATATTTATTATAAATAAAGTTATTTCTTCTACAACCGAAGTACTACAATCTCCATAGCTAGACGTCACCACCCCAGCCTTTACTACAATCTCCATAGCTAGACGTCACCACCCCAGACTTTCACTACAATCTCCATAGCTAGACGTCACCACCCCAGACTTTCACTACAATCTCCATAGCTAGACGTCACCACCCCAGACTTTCACTACAATCTCCATAGCTAGACGTCACCACCCCAGACTTTCACTACAATCTCCATAGCTAGACGTCACCACCCCAGACTTACACTACAATCTCCATAGCTAGACGTCACCACCCCAGACTTACACTACAATCTCCATAGCTAGACGTCACCACCCCAGATTTACACTACAATCTCTATTGATGGACGTCACCACCCCAGACTTACACTACAATCTCCATAGCTAGACGTCACCACCCCAGACTTTCACTACAATCTCCATAGCTAGACGTCACCACCCCAGACTTACACTACAATCTCCATAGCTAGACGTCACCACCCCAGACTTACACTACAATCTCTATTGATGGACGTCCCCACGCAAGATTTCTGTTTCATCGCCTGTCTTCATACTAACGTCTTCAATAGGACGTGTTGGGACGTGTTAGATCGTGTTGGGACGTGATGGGTCATGTTTCATACTTGCTGATGTCTGCCTCCTACACACGTGCTGATGTCATTACCGACATATAAGTCTATCCTGCAAACTTATTTCAGTGCCTGTCTCCCTAAGTACAAAGGAGCCACATGGCGCAGTGGTTAGCGCACTGGATTCGACTCTGAGTGGTCCTGGGTTCTTTCTCCACTTGAGGCAGAAATGATTTTTAAGACCGCAATGGCTCTCGGGTTGATCCACTAAGTGCCATAGGTTAAAAACTAATGTGGGCCTAACACCAATTTCCTATGCGATGCATGGAGTAACGGGATTTCTACTGTACTCCCTAAGTACCTGTCTCCCTACATACCTGTCTCCCTACATGTCTAACATGCCTACATACCTACATACATACCTACTTACAATATCTATCTACCTACTTACCTACCTACTTATTTACCTACTTATTTACCTACTTACCTAACTACCTACCTATATATAGATAAGCCTACATTCATACGTCTGATCTTCTAACCACTCATTACAGCACCGGAAGCCTCAGAGTTCGTGCTCTGTCGTCAGCATTTCCAGCAATTAAACTGAGCACATATAAGTGCAATGTGTCCAGTTGTAATGGGGACGTCCAGGTGTAATGGGGACGTCCAGGTGTAAAATGGACGTCCAGGTATAATAAGGACGTCCAGGTGTAATGGGGACGTCCAGATAAATGTGATCGATTATATAAGTCATTTTCAATGTTACAGGCCAATACGTTTGTCCAAAACGGGACACTCTCTAACACGTGACCCAGTCAAATTATTCATCCATCTTCAAGACGCTCGCCCTCAAATTCCAGCTCGTTCATCCTAGTTATCTCTTTTCATGTTGTTTATAATCGTAAAAATAAATGTCGCTTACCACTTACGTCTACTACAAGTTGTGTGTGCTGGAAAGTAAACAGTAAGCCATTTTGTTTGATTTAAAAACCAGACATCGTGGACCCTTACAAGAATAACGGTCTTCGCCATTTACCAGCGCTCGCCTCCAACATATTTATCACACCTTTTTCTGGAACGGTCCATATGTTGACGCCATTAAGTGTAATTTTAGGGTTCAAATCTGAGAGCAATTGTTTTGTTTGATGTTTCTGTCGCGTGGCTTGGTTAAGGAAGCCAAGCACTTTTCTACTCAAGACAGATGGGAAGTAGTATAAAGGCGGCCGGTGAGAGACAGAAGACAGGTGTGACGTAGTATAGAGGAGGCCGTTGAGAGACAGAAGGAAGCAGTTAGATACCGTCCACCACTTCTGCAAACCACCCACCACTTCTGCACTCACCCACCACTCTACCCGCCCACCACTCTACCCACCCACCACTCTACCCGCCCATCACTCTACCCGCCCACCACTCTACCCGCCCACCACTCTACCTATCCACCACTCTATCCACCCACCCCTCCACCTACTCATAACTCTACTATTTCACCCATGTACCCCCATCCATCTACCCACCCACCATCTACCCATCAACTACTACACACATCCACCACTCAACCCATCCACCCATCCATCCACCAACGATTTACGATTGCTGAGACCCAGAACAGGTTCAGACTTTGACAAATGGGGACAGGAACAACAGAAAACAAACCACAGACAACAAAAAACACTACAAATTAGAAACAGAACAGACAACGGAAAACACTAGAAATTAGAAACAGAACAGACAACGGAAAACACTAGAAATTAGAAAACAGAACAGGCAACAGAAAACATTAGAAATTAGAAACAGAACAGGCAACAGAAAACATTACAGGCAACAGAAAACACTATAAATTAGAAAACAGAACAGACAACAGAAAACACTTGAAATTAGAAAACAGAACAGACAACAGAAAACACTTGAAATTAAAAAAACAGAACAGACAACAGAAAACACAGTAGGCAACAGAGAACCCAACAGACAACAGAAAACACAACAGAAAGTAGAAAACACAACAGACAGTAGAAAACACAACAGGCAACAGAAAACACAATAGAAAGCGGAAAACACAACAGGCAACAGAAAACACAATATAAAGCAGAAAACACAACAGGCAACAGAAAACACAATAGAAAGCAGAAAACACAACAGGCAACAGAAAACACAATAGAAAGCAGAAAACACATCAGAGAACAGAAATTATGTTGAGTAACAGACAGTGTAGATTCGAACCACGTACCTCCATCTGACGGATGATGCTTTCTGCTAAGAATGACAGGAGCGCCAATCCTCCACGTGGAGCCCTCCTAAACCTCGCTCCTAGCCTCCACGTGGAGCCCTCCTGAACCTCGCGCCAATCCTCCACGTGGAGCCCTCCTAAACCTCGCTCCTAACCTCCACGTGGAGCCCTCCTGAACCTCGCGCCAATCCTCCACAGCTACAGAACCGTTATCTCCAGCCCATACGGGTGTTCTCGTCTATGCTTGGTGATTGGTCAGTTAGGGAGTAAAAGGTGTCTGTCCACAGGTTTGTCTACAAATGTGTCTATAAAGGTATCTGTTTACAGGTGTGTCTACATAGGTGTCTACAAATGTATCTCGATCGACGTATGTCTGTATTCGTCTTTTCTTGTTGCCTTCTGTTACCTAACTTAGTGGCAGACGCACATTAACATACTAGTATATTGGGGCGTGTTGGTACCAGGTATCGAACTCGGTACCTTTGCAGCGAGATGCAAAGGCTCTAACAACTCCGATATTCAGTCTTAACCAATCATTTTCGAAACCAGTTAACCAAGAAACACAAACCAAACCAGGGGGGCCGCTCTAACAATGAGATCTTTGTTGCGCGACTGTAACAGGCATTCGGTTATAAAACTGTCTTCACACATCTTTATAATGTCACAGTTGATAGGTAGGATCTTAGTGATAGGGTAGTCGGTTGCCTACTGGGTAATGCATGGTGGGTAGTCAGTTTT
This sequence comes from Ariolimax columbianus, assembly GCA_036924085.1. Lineage (NCBI taxonomy): Eukaryota > Metazoa > Mollusca > Gastropoda > Stylommatophora > Arionidae > Ariolimax > Ariolimax columbianus. Next base: position 2,759,977 of record JAVGWX010000005.1, on the reverse strand, counting down.
GGGAAAAACGCTCTGCTGTTATATTTTGATTATAGTGCCTTTAAATCGTGTAGGAAGGTGGCTAAGAGGGTTGTTCATGGGGTTAGTAACGTCAACATTTCGAGCCACTGCTAGGAAACCGCCACTGCAAATGCAGACTTCACGTAAAACGAAAAGTTGGAGAAAAAAAGGTGGAACGAAAATTTGGGATGAAACGTTGGAGTGATAATTTGTAAATACAATTTGGAGTAAATAGTTGGAGGGAACATTTGGAAAGAAAGATCGAAGCGAACAGTTTGAGCGAAAAGGAAAAGTTGGAGTGAAATGGAAAGAAAAGTTGGAGCGAAAAGTTCAAATGAAAAGTGGGTGTGAAAAGTTGGAATGAAATGTTGGAGCGAAAAGTAAAATAAATGAAAAGGCAAGTTCCAGTTTAAACGCCAATGTGGCAAAATGAGATGTCATGTTGGGACCATGTTTTCTTGACCTGGGTAAAGGTGTCAGCATCGTGCCGGACCCATTGACTTCCACTGTCTTGCTCTGGCGCACAGTTTTATATAATGGTTCGACTTTAATTTGTTTGCGGTTGGAAAATTTCCTACATCAATCGGGGATTGAACTCAAATCGCTTGGCTAGGACGCAAGTACACTAACTACTGCACAACTGCAGCTCCTAATGGGAGCAAAAAGGTGAATAATTCTCTAAATAAGGTAGGAGAAGGTTTGTTAGACTTGACGGTACGAGCAGGTGGGGTGAGATGGAGGGAGGTGAGGTGAGGTGGGGTGAGGTGAAGCGAGGAGAGGTAGGGGAGGTATGGGATGTAATCAGGTGGTGAGGGAAGAGATGGTAGGGTGGGCGAGGTGAGGTGGGGAGGGATGGGATGTAATCAGGTGGTGAGGGAAGAGATGGTAGGGTGGGCGAGGTGAGGTGGGGAGGGATGGGATGTAATCAGGTGGTGAGGGAAGAGATGGTAGGGTGGGGCGAGGTGAGGTGAGATGGAGCGAGGTGAGGTGGGGTGGAAGGAGATAAGGTGAGGCGGAGTGGGATGAGATAAGGTGAAGCGGAGTGAGTTGAGTTAAAGTGCAGCGGAGGGGGATGAGATAAGAGAAAGTGAGATGTAATGAGATGAGATTAGTTGGCCGAATCCTTTCCTACCGGCCATGTCTGTCCCAACCGTCCGTCAGGTTTGATCAACTTCTGTGAAGGAGTGATGAACTCGCTCTGTCTATTCCTGTGCCTTAATTAGCTTCTAATGTTCAGCATTATGCATTAAAACTGGCCTGGGTCTACACACGCCCCTACATCCTTGAACGCCAAGGCCTGGTCCTCTACAACGGTAAAGCATGCTTCAAGCCAGTGCTTTTCAACCTGGGAGCAAGGGTCCACTAGTGAGCTATTTTAGCTTTTATGTGGGCGGTAGCAGAATTATGACATGTTGTATTTACAATATATGATTATTATTATTATGACATGTTGTATTTACAATATATGATTATTATTATTATGACATGTTGTATTTACAATATATGATTATTATTATTATGACATGTTGTATTTACAAATATGATTATTATTATTATGACATGTTGTATTTACAATATATGATTATTATTATTATGACATGTTGTATTTACAATATATGATTATTATTATTATGACATGTTGTATTTACAATATATGATTATTATTATTATGACATGTTGTATTTACAATATATGGTTATTATTATTATGACATGTTGTATTTACAATATATGATTATTATTATTATGACATGTTGTATTTACAATATATGATTATTATTATTATGACATGTTGTATTTACAATATATGATTATTATTATTATGACATGTTGTATTTACAATATATGATTATTATTATTATGACATGTTGTATTTACAATATATGATTATTATTTTTATGACATGTTGTATTTACAATATATGATTATTATTATTATGACATGCAGAAGTTACAACCTGAGCAAACTATGGCAGAATTCCAGCAAATCAAGAAAAGTGTACATTTTGAGAACCTGATTTTCCAATGATAGCATACGGTTGTGAAACATGGACAGTTCGCCAAACCTCAAGGAAGAGAATCGAGTTCTTCGAGTTTAATGTTATAGAAATGTTATCAGAATACATTGGACCGAAAAAAAATAATGTAGACATTCGACAAGAGTTAGCACAAAGGAAAAAAACAAACTGCCATGCGACATTTTTCCCATTGCTGGGTTCGTTGAGGGCTTTTGAAGTCTGAGGGACTGCAGGCCGGTTCGTCACTGCTGTCGCAGATCGTGTGCTGGCTATGTTTGTTTATTCCCCCCCCCCTTTTCCCACAGAAAAACAACATATGCCATGCTGGGTATTTGAACCGATGTCCTCCTTGTCGATAGACAGGCCTCGAAACCATTCAGTCACGCGCTCCTCCACATAGGAAAATTGGTTACTAAATTACATCATGTAACAACAAATCTGAAATATTTTGGTTTCATCGAAAGATACTACGGTCTATAGAGAACGGTAATGGAAGTTCTGTGGTGGTGCTGGGCAAGGGGGGCAGAGGCAGAACAAGAAGACGATGGCACAAGATGTCAAGGAATGCTTGGTCATGACTCTGGAGCCGGCTGGAGATTTGGGCAAGAGGAGCAGAGGCAGACCAAGAAGGGTTTGGCACAAGATGTAAAGGAACCTTTGAGCATGGCTCTGGAGCATGCACGCTATCGAGTTTCTTTCAGACAGGCTGTCATGGAGCTACGTTCTCCAAAGGACATGTCACATGATGATAATGATGTATTAAAAACATCCCAAATACACATGCCCAATGGACGATAGAGGATTTTTCTCCAATTTAGATTTGAGTTGGCGGTAAGGAAAATGTAAGAAAGTGATGAGTGATGAAAGTGATGAAAGTGATGAGTGATGAAAGGGATGAAAGTGATGAAGGTGGGCGTCAGGTTTCAGAAGATTGACGAGCCCTGATCACACTTCATTCCTCTCTAGCCAAGTGCACCCCATCATCACCACCGCTAGCACCTCTGGCCCAGTTCCACCACGCCTGGAAGTAGCACACACTTATCACTGACAGCGCGATACGGGCCCACATAAACCCGTCCCTGTTTTGACGGCTTGTGCCGGTTAAGATATCGTGGAGCGGGGATGACCAACTTGTGTCGATAAACTCCAGATAGTGGCAGACATTCTCTTTGCATGGGGTACGCCTTGACGTCAGAGGGTTGCCGAATCTGGACCACCAGGGAGGCGCGAAGAAGTAGGGAGGGAGGGAGGGGAGAGAAAGGTGTTGGCACATTAACACTGGAAGGTTTGTTAGGTTCTGACAGAGCTCTCTATAGAGGCATAGCTTTTTGGTTAGATTGAAATTGAACAAGTTTTGCAGTTCACCAACGACACAGATTAGAAGACAGACCTCATAACGAAAAGGAATAAAACAAAAAATACGTTTCTTCTAAAGGACAGGTTACGTCAAGATTAGAAGAATGGGGAGATCATGGTTGTTGAATTCCTGGAAACAGAGACACTCAAAAACTGTCCACAACCACTGAAAGGTAGGACAAGATGCATAATATGGAATTCTCTCTTTCACTCTCTCTATCTCTTCTCTCTCTCACTCCCCTCTCACTCTACACTTTAGAGTAAGTTTCGTGACGTTAGAAAACAGAAGTTTCAGGTCATTTGGAGTGTTATAGGTTCGTATTGCTTTAACCAGTCCAGGTTTTACCAGTGCCCCTCTGCTCCCGCTACGTGGGCTGATTCTGTGTATGTTGTTGTTGTTGTTGGTCCATCACGAGGGATGAAGACCTTTACTTGTTTCACATAGCCAGTCCTTCCAGTCGAGTATTCTGTCAATCCGGGTTGTGGATGTGGGAACTACATACTCGCAGGCCGTGAAAGCTGGAACGTTCGCTTCGCGAGACAGGGATCATGTACCTCATCCGCTTTATTGCTCAGCCATGAGTCCCGCAACTGACGCAGCGTTTTTACTGTAGGTTAGCTTGTCAGCGGACTGACTCTCTCCGCTTCGCTGGACGCCCGTCGTCACAGGACTCGACTACCCTCGACTGTGTTCATCATCATCATGTAGCATGTCCTTTGTAGAACGTCGCTCCCATCACAGTCTGTCTGAAAGAAACTCGTTCCCATGCCAAAACACCAGCCTCCGCCACTGTCATACTCAGGCATTCCTGGATATCTTGGTGCCATCGTCTTCTTGGTCTACCCCTCCCTCTTTTGCCTGGCACCATACCTTCCATCACCGTTCTCTCAAGACCGTTGTGTCTCTTGATGTGACCAAAGTATTTGCACTTTCTAGCCAAAATGGAATTGATAAACCAGTTCTCCTCTATGCTCAACTCTTGCCGAATGTCTACATTTATCTTTTTCTTTGTCCAGGGTATTCTGAGGATCTTTCTGTAACATTTTGACTCGAAGGATTCGATTCTTTGTCTAGAAGTTTTGGTAATCGTCCATGCTTCACAGCCATAAGCTGCCACAGGAAAAACACAGGCTCTCAAGACTTTTACTTTTATTCTTTTGTTGGTGCCCTGCCATAATTTCTTCAGGCTGTCCGGTCTCTGCATTGCTATAGCTAGTCTTCTTCTGATTTCTTTCGAGCAGCCGCCATTTTTGTCAAATCTGGAGCCCAGATATTCAAAATGTGTAACCTGATCTATTTCCTCACCACCCACTGTAAATTTATGCTGACATTGTGTTTTATCGGTGGTCATTATCTTTGTTTTGTTTATGTTTATGAACAGATTTTGATCTTTACTATGTCCATTAACGGCTGAAAGTAGCTGCTCTAGCCCTTCCGCACTTCTTGATAGTATCACTGTGTCATCTGCATATCGTAACTCTGGAATCTCGTACCCCCCAATCGTAAATGGGTCGAAACTTTCAATGTTCTCATCTTCTCGAACATTTCTCATTATACATTCCGCATATATGTTGTACAGATAAGGTGAGAGGATGCATCCCTGTCGGACTCCCTTTTGTACTGCAAACCAATCTGATGTTTGCCCAGATACTCGGACAGCGGCTTGTTGATCTTGGTATAATGTTTCAATGAGATGGACAATTTGCCTGATTCTCCACATGTGTTAGTACTGGATGTACGAAAGGAGAACGACTTTCGCGATGGATTTGATTTAAGTGAGGAAGGGTTGGGTCGATCCAAGACCTCACTGTCACGCCCAAATCCAATTTTAACAGTGGCATGACAAGGCATAAAGACTGGATGGGGGTGCAGTGGATGACCACTGTTGTAATACGTCAAACCGAACATGGCAATATCAGTTCATGAAGGCCTAACGGACTCCCAGGTTGGGGCATCGGTAGGCCGAATAGATACACGTTACATAGCAAGACAGTGACGTCACATTTGGAGCTTACATCTCCCGCCTGAGTCTCTCCCAAACTCTTTCTACACTCTCACTCTCTCTCTCTCTCTCTACACACACATACACACACACACACACACACACACACACGAAAGCACGCATACACACATACTTAGACAGAAACACATTCTTTCCATCCATTTTCTTCCCCACCACCCTCCCGACGACCCACTTGTTGGCGTTGATGTGCCTATATATATCGAGTTGAGCAGTTAGAGAAAACCACCATTACAGAGGCCGGCCATTATAATATTCAAGTCTTAGACCAGACGACCATCGCGCTAACGAGCAGTTAGCTTTCATGTAGGACATCCATCATTCCTGAATGAGACCAGCTCTCAGCTAGCACATATTTCAGGTCGTCATTCCGAGCTGTTCTAGAAACCGGTGTGAAGTGTGGTCGGTGGTCTGTGGAGTGTGGTCAGTGGAGTGTGGTCTGTGGTCTGTGGAGGGGTCTATGCAGTGTGGTCTGTGGTCTGTGGAGGGGTCTGTGCAGTGTGGTCTGCGGAGGGAACTGTGCAGTGTGGTCTGTGGAGGGGTCTGTGGAGTGTGGTCTGTGGAGGGGTCTGTGGAGTGTGGTCTGTGGAGGGGTCTGTGGAGTGTAGTCGGTGGAGTGTGCTCGGTGGTCTGTGGAGTGTGGTCAGTGGAGTGGTCTGTGGTCTCACCACGATCAAGGGCCTGTTTTGAAGCGCTGATTCTCAGAATATCAGTGGCCTTGACAGTAGCGTTGGCGGAAGATGAACCCAAACCCCGGTAGACATGTTAGTCTCTTCCCTAAACTGCATTACAATTATTAAGGTAACATGTAAACAATTACAGAAAAAGACACGTCAACAGACAGACGGACGATGGGACAGAACAACAGATAGAGGACATACAGGTAGACTAACTTGCAAACAGATAAACAGAATGTCAGTCTCTCTGCCACATCAGTTATTATCTGTCACAGTTTCCTCAGGTAAAAACCGATATATTTCTGCTATCTGACAGCAATAATTGACCTGGACAATGTAGCCGTGTTGACAGAGACTCGGGACTAGCACTGACAAACTGATTGGCACCCCCAAGCTGTTCACATTCAAATCACTGAATTATATCAATCTATGTGATTCCGGCCTGCTCCACGCCCCTCACCAGTCAAATCGTGTTCATATACTTGCAGCAGTCGCTAGCAGACGCTAGAACCCTTAATCATTCTATTGCTCAGTAGACGCTAGAACCCTTAATCATTCTATTGCTCAGTAGACGCTAGAACCCTTAATCATTCTATTGCTCAGTAGACGCTAGAACCCTTAATCATTATATTGCTCAGTAGACGCTAGAACCCTTAATCATTATATTGCTCAGTAGACGCTAGAACCCTTAATCATTCTATTCCCCAGTTGACGCTAGAACCCTTAATCATTCTATTCCCCAGTTGATACTAGAACCCTTAATCATTCTATTCCCCAGTAGATGCTAGAACCCTTAATCATTCTATTCCCCAGTTGATACTAGAACCCTTAATCATTCTATTCCCCAGTAGATGCTAGAACCCTTAATCATTCTATTGCTCAGTAGACGCTAGAACCCTTAATCATTCTATTGCTCAGTAGACGCTAGAACCCTTAATCATTCTATTCGCCAGTTGATACTAGAACCCTTAATCATTATATTGCTCAGTAGATGCTAGGACCCTTAATCACTCTATTCGCCAGTAGAGGCTAGAACCCTTAATCATTCTATTCCCCGGTAGATGCTTGAACCCTTAATCATTCTATTCCCCGGTAGATGCTAGAACCCTTAATCATTCTATTCCCCGGTAGATGCTAGAACCCTTAATCATTCTATTCCCCGGTAGATGCTAGAACCCTTAATCATTCTATTCGCCAGTAGATGCTAAAACCCTTAATCATTCTATTCCTCAGTAGATGCTTGGGCCCCTAACTGAAGAATGAACATCACCTTCATGAAAACCGTTAAAGGCGACTACAGATAGCTGTGCATACGGCTAGCAACCTCATCTTGTAGAACAATTTGCTGCAAAAACTACTACTATAGATGCAGACTTCCAGAAAGTGGCGAACTGTAATAGTATTTCTATGCTCTGGCTGGAGTGAATAAGTCAAGACAACGATGCATCAATGTCAACCATTGTTTGTGAAGAGAATAAAACAGACAACGCGAGACGTGGCTCAACTTTCAGATATAAGATGTCTGAATACCTATATCAATATATATATATATATATATATATATATATATATATATATACGGTATATATCTTACTCTACAGATTGTCACCAATGGTAACTACGACTGTCAATCATTTCCAACCAACCACACGACCCTAAGAAAGACTTTTACAGATAATACCTGTCAAGAAGCCAGGGTATTTGTTGTCCATTTTGTTTTTTCTTAATTCCAGTATCTGTTCTGTCGCCTCTTCCTTCCTCATTCCCTCACAGGTCTGTCTGTCTGTCAAATCAAGAACCTAGACAGGAACATTATCTCTCCCTCGCCGTCCACCAAATCAATGGCGCACGTGCGAAGAATGAGGGTCACAGCTGATGACAAGGGGCAAGAATTCATCACTTTCCCTGGCGTTACCATGACAACCAACTCCAATCTCCAACAGGACGGTGTCGTGTTTAGCAATGACGCCCCGGAATGAAATATCCGGGTTTCTTCTAATATCATACCCATCTCCACTGAGCTTGTTCCAAGTTTAATTGAAAAAACACGGACAAGCTACAATATTAGGTGCCCATTGAACAATTCATATCGACCATAAAATAAAAGAGATAGAGAACAACTAAACTTGTTATGCTGGTTTAGAAGACTCTGCAGAGTCAGTGTACAACTAGTTTCATTTCCTTTTTCCATGCTATAAAAGCTTTACGCATCCAATCTATTCTTAAATGCATTAACTGTCCTTGCCTCCACTATTTCCTGGGGCAATGCAATCCAAGCATTTACCACTCTCTGACTAAACAAAAGCATTTTTTTTTAACAACGCGCGGACCCATGCACGCACACGCGCACGCATCGAGTGTTGCGGGCCTCTGAAAGGGGAGCAAAGTTTAAAAAATATGTAAATCATGTCATAAGCGGCGACTAAGTACTGTTAGGCATGTATTGGAAAGGTGGGTTGTGGGGGGTGGGGGCGGGGGGGGGGGGACGGGGGTAGGCAAGCGGGGCGAACGTCTCATCTTGCAAAAATTTTTCTAGCCAACTGAAATGAAATATACGGCTCAACGATCCTAGACAGTAGAAGGACATCTATTCATAAGGCTAATGGAGGCGATGCAGAGAAAGCCACAAGCAATCTGCATCGTTGGCGTACCGATATGCACCAATTGGGGGGGGGGGAGGGGGAATGCACACAGGTGACAGCGGAGAGGAGAAACATCAATTTTGATATGCTGGGACTGGCTGACGCAATCTGGGACTGGCTGAAGCAAGCTGGAAATGAGCTGAAAGGATGATACTGAACACAGGTGAAGTCCTACTGCCCCCATGAAACACTGAAGAAGGCGTACACTAAATGCAAGCTTTAGTGCAAATATTTCCAAAACGAGGCACAAAAGAGACCATATCGAAAGAGAAGCAATAACCCCCAGAATTGTTCTGGCGACTTTCAGAACCGCTGAAAGGGGGACACAGATAAACATTATCTAATATTATTGATAAGATCGATGGTAGAACCGCAGGTAGTCAAGTCAAGCCATACCGTAAGGGGCGCCAATTCCCTTTTAGTAGAGGCCTGACGTGGGAGAGAAGGACGCGGGCTAAGTCTCCTCCAGGGACAGACATCAGATTGATGGGCCGGCATCAGCTACATCGAGAGCGAGGCCTTCTTTCTTTGTACAGGGACATGATCATTCCATCCCGTCATACAGAAGGAACCTGTCTGGCGGGTCAAACTGGCGTGAACAGTGGTATAGGGGACCGTCATGACGTCATTTGTACATTTAAACAGCTCGGGAGGAAGACGGTCGATCCTGCGGTTCGCTGTCTTTCAACTTCTGTAGGGTGGCGCGTACTTCTGCAGTGGTAGAGGTGTCGGAATCCAGGTCACCAACAAGGGTCTGTGAGAGGGGACTGCTCATTGTCTCTTGGAATAGGGGACTGCTCATTGTCTCTTGGAATAGGGGACTGCTCATTGTCTCTTGGAATAGGGGACTGCGCATTGTCTCTTGGAATAGGGGACTGCTTATTGTCTCTTGGAATAGGGGACTGTTCATTGTCTCTTGGAATAGAGCTTCTACTGGGCGCCTGACGACGTCCCTAGAGTGGCCGTTTCATTGTTTGGTCAACCCTTAAGTTGGGCATCTTTGGGTCTCAGATTGAAGTGCCCTTGAAGTTCACTGACATACAACATGTGAAGATATGAAACGTTTTACACATGAGGGTCAGCTTTCTGAGACGTTTTACACATGAAGTTCAGCTTTCTTATACGTTTTACACATGAAGGTCAGCTTTCTGAGACGTTTTACACATAAAGGTCAGCTTTCTGAGACGTTTTAGACAGGAAGGTCAGCTTTCTGAGACGTTTTACACATGAAGGTCAGCTTTCTGAGACGTTTTAGACAGGAAGGTCAGCTTTCTGAGACGTTTTACACATAAAGTTCAGCTTTCTTATACGTTTTACACATGAAGGTCAGCTTTCTGAGACGTTTTACACATAAAGGTCAGCTTTCTGAGACGTTTTAGACAGGAAGGTCAGCTTTCTGAGACGTTTTACACATGAAGGTCAGCTTTCTGAGACGTTTTAGACAATAACTAGAGTTTGACATGCGCATCTCTTATCACCATTTCTCTTTTTTGCTGGCTAATTCACAACAGCATCGACAAACAAAACATAGAATTCACTGAAAGCCAATATAATCTCATGATCTGTCGATGACTCTCTGTCCGTGAAATGTAATTCCGTGCAGAATAAATTAATTATACCTGATGATTTGTCTCAGAATTTTGGACTCGAAATACACAAATATGATAGAACAAAATGCTTGCATAAAGACCTGCACACACCCACATACACACACATACGCACACACAAGCACACGCGCACGTAAATCCACACAAACACCCACCCACCCACCCAAACACACCAACCAACATAAACACCCACCCACACAAACACACCAACCAACACAAACACCCACCCACACAAACACCCACCCACACAAACACCCACCCACACACACACAAACACCCACCCACACAAACACCCACCCACACAAACACCCACCCACACAAACACCCACCCACACACCCACCCACCCACACAAACACCAACCCACACAAACACCCACCCACACAAACACCCACCCACACACCCACACACCCACACACCCACCCACCCACAGATACGTGTCAAGCTAGATTGCTAAGAACATCTGTATCTGTGATCTTATCTTGCCATTTTTTGCTCAGCAGTCTCCTTATACAGCCCTGAAGGAAGTGGTTAAGCTTCTTCGCATGTCCACTGTACACAGCTCACGTGTCACTGGCGTACATAAGAGTTGGCAGGACGACTCTCGCAGAGTGGCAGAGTGTACCGTCAAGACAAGCGACAAGGGGTATTTGAGGTCATTTGCATCCAACCTTTGATGCGGAGACGGCACCTCATTGATTGACATATCTGACTATTAACAGCAAAGGAGACGTAAAATAAATTGTTGTTGTTGTTGTTGTTTTGAATGCCCACATTGAGTAGTTTACTCTTTTGTGTGCCCTGAAACAGACGTTAAGTGGCGGGTCTCAGTAGCTTTCCTCACATCCCGATCGTGCTGAAGAAGGGGGACCGAGTTCTTCCATGCGGTATTGCTATGCTTGTCTTTATCTGCGTATCGCTCACCTCGATCCATCACCTCGTTAGCCAGACTGCACGAGAACAGCCCGTTTACAGGGATGGCTGCAAGGAAGCCGATGTGAGGTTCTTGGCCAGTATGTTGTGTCTGACCCTGACTAACATGTCTGATCAGTATGTTGTGCCTGACCCTGACTAACATGTCTGATCAGTATGTTGTGTCTGACCCTGACTAACATGTCTGATCAGTATGTTGTGTCTGACCCTGACTAACATGTCTGATCAGTATGTTGTGTCTGACCCTGACTAACATGTCTGATCAGTATGTTGTGCCTGACCCTGACTAACATGTCTGATCAGTATGTTGTGTCTGACCCTGACTAACATGTCTGATCAGTATGTTGTGTCTGACCCTGACTAACATGTCTGATCAGTATGTTGTTCCTGACCCTGACTAACATGTCTGATCAGTATGTTGTGCCTGACCCTGACTAACATGTCTGATCAGTATGTTGTGCCTGACCCTGACTAACATGTCTGATCAGTATGTTGTGCCTGACCCTGACTAACATGTCTGATCAGTATGTTGTGCCTGACCCTGACTAACATGTCTGATCAGTATGTTGTGCCTGACCCTGACTAACATGTCTGATCAGTATGTTGTGCCTGACCCTGACTAACATGTCTGATCAGTATGTTGTTCCTGACCCTGACTAACATGTCTGATCAGTATGTTGTGCCTGACCCTGACTAACATGTCTGATCAGTATGTTGTGCCTGACCCTGACTAACATGTCTGATCAGTATGTTGTGCCTGACCCTGACTAACATGTCTGATCAGTATGTTGTGCCTGACCCTGACTAACATGTCTGATCAGTATGTTGTGCCTGACCCTGACTAACATGTCTGATCAGTATGTTGTGCCTGACCAGACGTTAGTCTTCCTCTGCAAAATAAATTGTTAAAAATCTTCTATATTTTCCATACCGGATTTCCGGTCTATACTAACGCTTACAATTTTTTTAACAATAAAACTCCAGTATTTTCTTTGTTGCTGATCCTGTTTGCTTTCCAAACAATCCCACGGAATATGTCACACGGAATATGTCAGGTGGAATATGCCAGGTGGAATATGTCAGGTGGAATATGTCAGATGGAATATGCCAGGTGGAATATGCCAGGTGGAATATGTCAGGTGGAATATGCCAGGTGGAATATGTCAGGTGGAATATGTCTGGTGGAATATGTCAGGTGGAATATGTCAGGTGGAATATATCAAGTGGAATATGTCAAGTGGAATATGTCAGGTGGAACAGGTGGAATATGTCAGGTGGAATATGTCAGATGGAATATGCCAGGTGGAATATGTCAGGTGGAATATGTCAGGTGGAATGTGTCAGGTGGAATATGTGGTGGCAAATGATCATGAGGTGTATCCATGCGGATGTGAACGCTGGTTGAGAAATGAAATGATGTACGAAATACAACACAAAGCGGGCATTCATGGTTTGTGACAGACTTCCTGCACGGCACTAAACTACAAGGTCACCTCATGGGATATCCCTCTCTCTCACTTTCTTTATGTTTCTATGTTTCTTTGTTTTCTCCGTCTATAGTCTTTCACTTTCTCACTCTCTCTCTCTCTCTCTCTCTCTCACACTTTCTTTCTCTCTCTCTTTCTCTCCCACTTTGTGTTTCTATGTTTCTGTAATTGTTTTCTCTGTCCTCTCGCCGACTTTCTCTCTCTCCATCTCTCTCTCTCTCACTCTCTCTCTCTCTCTCCCTGACTTTCTTTCTAATTCTCTCTCACTTTCTTTCCTTTTCCCACTTCCTTTGTGTTTCTATGTTTCTGTAATTACTTCTCAGTCTGTCTCTCCATCTCTCTTTCCCCCTGACTTTCTTTATCCTTCTCTCTCACTTTCTTTCTTTCTCCCACTTCCTTTGTGCTTCTATGTTTCTGTAATTACTTCTCAGTCTGTCTCTCCATCTCTGATTCCCCCTGACTTTCTTTATCCTTCTCTCTCACTTTCTTTCTTTCTCCCACTTCCTTTGTGCTTCTATGTTTCTGTAATTACTTCTCAGTCTGTCTCTCCATCTCTCTTTCCCCCTGACTTTCTTTATCCTTCTCTCTCACTTTCTTTCTTTCTCCCACTTCCTTTGTGCTTCTATGTTTCTGTAATTACTTCTCAGTCTGTCTCTCCATCTCTCTTTCCCCCTGACTTTCTTTATCCTTCTCTCTCACTTTCTTTCTTTCTCCCACTTCCTTTGTGCTTCTATGTTTCTGTAATTACTTCTCAGTCTGTCTCTCCATATCTTTTTCCCCCTGACTTTCTTTATCCTTCTCTCTCACTTTCTTTCTTTCTCCCACTTCCTTTGTGCTTCTATGTTTCTGTAATTACTTCTCAGTCTGTCTCTCCATCTCTCTCTCCCCCTGACTTTCTTTATCCTTCTCTCTCACTTTCTTTCTTTCTCCCACTTCCTTTATGCTTCTATGTTTCTGTAATTACTTCTCAGTCTGTCTCTCCATCTCTCTCTCCCCCTGACTTTCTTTATCCTTCTCTCTCACTTTCTTTCTTTCTCCCACTTCCTTTGTGCTTCTATGTTTCTGTAATTACTTCTCAGTCTGTCTCTCCATCTCTCTCTCCCCCTGACTTTCTTTATCCTTCTCTCTCACTTTCTTTCTTTCTCCCACTTCCTTTGTGCTTCTATGTTTCTGTAATTACTTCTCAGTCTGTCTCTCCATCTCTCTCTCCCCCTGAGTTTCTTTATCCTTCTCTCTCACTTTCGTTCTTTCTCCCACTTCCTTTGTGCTTCTATGTTTCTGTAATTACTTCTCAGTCTGTCTCTCCATCTCTCTTTCCCCCTGACTTTCTTTATCCTTCTCTCTCACTTTCTTTCTTTCTCCCACTTTCTTTGTGCTTCTATGTTTCTGTAATTACTTCTCAGTCTGTCTCTCCATCTCTCTCTCCCCCTGACTTTCTTTATCCTTCTCTCTCACTTTCTTTCTTTCTCCCACTTCCTTTGTGCTTCTATGTTTCTGTAATTACTTCTCAGTCTGTCTCTCCATCTCTCTTTCCCCCTGACTTTCTTTATCCTTCTCTCTCACTTTCTTTCTTTCTCCCACTTCCTTTGTGCTTCTATGTTTCTGTAATTACTTCTCAGTCTGTCTCTCCATCTCTCTCTCCCCCTGACTTTCTTTATCCTTCTCTCTCACTTTCTTTCTTTCTCCCACTTCCTTTATGCTTCTATGTTTCTGTAATTACTTCTCAGTCTGTCTCTCCATCTCTCTCTCCCCCTGACTTTCTTTATCCTTCTCTCTCACTTTCTTTCTTTCTCCCACTTCCTTTGTGCTTCTATGTTTCTGTAATTACTTCTCAGTCTGTCTCTCCATCTCTCTCTCCCCCTGACTTTCTTTATCCTTCTCTCTCACTTTCTTTCTTTCTCCCACTTCCTTTGTGCTTCTATGTTTCTGTAATTACTTCTCAGTCTGTCTCTCCATCTCTCTCTCCCCCTGACTTTCTTTATCCTTCTCTCTCACTTTCTTTCTTTCTCCCACTTCCTTTATGCTTCTATGTTTCTGTAATTCAGTCTGTCTCTCCATCTCTCTCTCCCCCTGACTTTCTTTATCCTTCTCTCTCACTGTCTTTCTTTCTCCCACTTCCTTTATGCTTCTATGTTTCTGTAATTCAGTCTGTCTCTCCATCTCTCTCTCCCCCTGACTTTCTTTATCCTTCTCTCTCACTTTCTTTCTTTCTCCCACTTCCTTTATGCTTCTATGTTTCTGTAATTCAGTCTGTCTCTCCATCTTTCTCTCCCCCTGACTTTCTTTATCCTTCTCTCTCACTTTCTTTCTTTCTCCCACTTCCTTTATGCTTCTATGTTTCTGTAATTCAGTCTGTCTCTCCATCTCTCTCTCCCCCTGGCTTTCTTTATCCTTCTCTCTCACTTTCTTTCTTTCTCCCACTTCCTTTATGCTTCTATGTTTCTGTAATTCAGTCTGTCTCTCCATCTCTCTCTCCCCCTGACTTTCTTTATCCTTCTCTCTCACTTTCTTTCTTTCTCCCACTTCCTTTATGCTTCTATGTTTCTGTAATTCAGTCTGTCTCTCCATCTCTCTCTCCCCCTGACTTTCTTTATCCTTCTCTCTCACTTTCTTTCTTTCTCCCACTTCCTTTATGCTTCTATGTTTCTGTAATTCAGTCTGTCTCTCTATCTCTCTCTCCCCCTGACTTTCTTTATCCTTCTCTCTCACTTTCTTTCTTTCTCCCACTTCCTTTATGCTTCTATGTTTCTGTAATTCAGTCTGTCTCTCCATCTCTCTCTCCCCCTGACTTTCTTTATCCTTCTCTCTCACTTTCTTTCTTTCTCCCACTTCCTTTATGCTTCTATGTTTCTGTAATTCAGTCTGTCTCTCCATCTCTCTCTCCCCCTGACTTTCTTTATCCTTCTCTCTCACTTTCTTTCTTTCTCCCACTTCCTTTATGCTTCTATGTTTCTGTAATTCAGTCTGTCTCTCCATCTCTCTCTCCCCCTGACTTTCTTTATCCTTCTCTCTCACTTTCTTTCTTTCTCCCACTTCCTTTATGCTTCTATGTTTCTGTAATTCAGTCTGTCTCTCCATCTCTCTCTCCCCCTGACTTTCTTTATCCTTCTCTCTCACTTTCTTTCTTTCTCCCACTTCCTTTATGCTTCCATGTTTCTGTAATTCAGTCTGTCTCTCCATCTCTCTCTCCCCCTGACTTTCTTTATCCTTCTCTCTCACTTTCTTTCTTTCTCCCACTTCCTTTATGCTTCTATGTTTCTGTAATTCAGTCTGTCTCTCCATCTCTCTCTCCCCCTGACTTTCTTTATCCTTCTCTCTCACTTTCTTTCTTTCTCCCACTTCCTTTATGCTTCTATGTTTCTGTAATTCAGTCTGTCTCTCCATCTCTCTCTCCCCCTGACTTTCTTTATCCTTCTCTCTCACTTTCTTTCTTTCTCCCACTTCCTTTATGCTTCTATGTTTCTGTAATTCAGTCTGTCTCTCCATCTCTCTCTCCCCCTGACTTTCTTTATCCTTCTCTCTCACTTTCTTTCTTTCTCCCACTTCCTTTATGCTTCTATGTTTCTGTAATTCAGTCTGTCTCTCCATCTCTCTCTCCCCCTGACTTTCTTTATCCTTCTCTCTCACTTTCTTTCTTTCTCCCACTTCCTTTATGCTTCCATGTTTCTGTAATTCAGTCTGTCTCTCTGCCTCACTTTCTTTCTTTCTCCCACTTCCTTTATGCTTCCATGTTTCTGTAATTCAGTCTGTCTCTCTGCCTCACTTTCTTTCTTTCTCCCACTTCCTTTATGCTTCCATGTTTCTGTAATTCAGTCTGTCTCTCTGCCTCACTTTCTTTCTTTCTCCCACTTCCTTTGTGCTTCCATGTTTCTGTAATTCAGTCTGTCTCTCTGCCTCACTTTCTTTCTTTCTCCCACTTCCTTTATGCTTCCATGTTTCTGTAATTCAGTCTGTCTCTCTGCCTCACTTTCTCTGTCTCTCCATTTAACCTACTTGTTTTTGTTTCTCTCGATATTTTCTAAATCTCTGTCCCTCCCTGACTTTCAGTGCCTCTCTCACTCTCTATATCCAGAAAAGCCAAGTAGCCGAGGAAGCCTCTGAGTCTGCCTGCCCTGTCGTGTGCTGGTGATAACACCAAACCAAAATTAGAGCCAGCAATTAGGGCTAGCCGACAGCAATCTTCTACAGCTGTTTCTAGGAAGACCTCTGCCATTCTCAGCGGGATTTGAGGTCAAGGTCGTAGACAATCCGGAACACGGCGGCTCTTCTAAAAAGCTAAATGATAACTGGCACAAAAAGGTTAACCATTATTGTAATAGAATATAGGTCGCAATTAAAGGTGGAATAGGGAGGGAGCTCAGTGGTCTAGAGGTATGGTGCCCACCTCGGGTGCTGGAAGTCGCGATTTCGAATCACCGTGGAATTTCTGGTAAAAGTTCCCCTGATCTCTGGGTAGTGAGATCGGACACCCACCTTCAGCGTCGATCACGTTAAAAATCCCTTGGCAGTTGGGAATCTAAAAGAGTAGGTTTATCGGCCACTGTCGCGACAAAATTCAAGTTACAAATCTACTCGAATAATTAGTACCATCCCCCAGCCCTAGTACGCAGTTTAAAACACCTACTACATATAGTCGAAGCCTTCGACTACCTGGCAACAGTCATTAACATGCCAATTTAAATAGCAGAATCCAAGTACAGGAAGAGATCGTCAATGTTTACACGATTGCAGTAACTGAGGTGGATGAACCATTTGAAGAAAGCCCACCCGTTGTCCTAATGCATACTAAACGTAATAAGGAAGTTTCTATCCATCTTGGATAGTAAATGTTAGATCGTCTAAACTTATACATCGTACACAGCGACACAAGTGTATTGCGCATGTCGCTCGATCTCGTCACGGTAAACAAAGTGCTACAGAAACTGCCACTACAAACGTGTCTTCACGGTCCTAGAACGATGCCAAAGGTCATGCTGGCTTTATTGTTCTATGCACCAGAAACAAAATGGAGCAAAGGAAATTATTTCGTTCTAAAAAGTAATTATGTTGTTTCAATTCTTGTGATCTTCTCTTTTTCCATCGCCTGATTGTATCTCTGGTGTCCACAACTGAATACTTGTCAGTTGGACTTCTCATTGAGACATGTCCTTGTGTGCTATAGCGTCTCAAGCTACCACAGCGACATGACACACTTCACGACCTGCCCTGGGAGATCAGACAAGTTGGGACTGGGACGTGACAAGACTGATCGAAGATCTTTGTAACCAATCAACATGCCAAACAGACGAGCTTTTCTATTGAACATGCCAAATAGACGAGCTTTTCTATGGAACTTGCCAAACAGACGAGCTTTTCTATGGAACATGCCAAATAAACGAGCTTTTCCATGGAACATGCCAAACAGACGAGCTTTTCCATGGAACATGCCAAACAGACGCGCTTTTCTATGGAACATGCCAAACAAACGAGCTTTTCCATGGAACATGCCAAACAGACGAGCTTTTCTATGGAACTTGCCAAACAGACGAGCTTTTCTATGGAACATGCCAAATAAACGAGCTTTTCCATGGAACATGCCAAACAGACGAACTTTTCCATGGAACATGCCAAACAGACGCGCTTTTCTATGGAACATGCCAAACAAACGAGCTTTTCCATGGAACATGCCAAACAGACGAGCTTTTCCATGGAACATGCCAAACAGACGAGCTTTTCCATGGAACATGCCAAACAGACGAGCTTTTCCATGGAACATGCCAAACAGACGAGCTTTTCCATTGAACATGCCAAACAGACGCGCTTTTCCATGGAACATGCCAAACAAACGAGCTTTTCCATGGAACATGCCAAATAGACGAATTGTCCTATGGAACATATCAAACAGACGAGTTGATCTATGGAACATGTCAAACAGACGAGTTGATCTATGGAACATGTCAAACTCAGACGAGTGATTGGACAGGTACAATAGCTTATATAGATCACAGACATTCCCAGAAGGCCTTAGATTTACTGAATAAGTTACTGTTGCAATAAAGCCTTCAGAAGTTCGGTCACCCTGCCACTTTATTTTACATCTCGGTGATCCCATAATTTTGGAGACTCGTCTCCTTGTGGCGTATTGTCAGCTAACAGACTAAACATCACGCGCAAGGATTGAGGTCATGATTTCAGAGGAGGTCAGAGGTTTTAGAACTTTTTTGGCTCGCGGCTCCCGTAGCCTGTACAAGAATCACCTTGGCTCCCGTAGCCTGTACAAGAATCACCCTGGCTCCCGTAGCCTGTACAAGAATCACCCTGGCTCCCGTAGCCTGTACAAGGATCACCCCGGCTCCCGCAGCCTGTACAAGAATCACCCCGGCTCCCGCAGCCTGCACAAGAATCACCCCGGCTTCCGCAGCCTCTACAAGAATTACCCCGGCTTCCGCAGCCTGTACAAGAATCACATCGGCTGCTCTCTCTACTATATATTTGCAATTGTACCCGAAAAATATTAATGACTTATGAGTCTGCATATTTTACATCCGATACCAATTCTGGGGGGGGGGGGAAGGGGCACATTGATGACACCCTATACAAGTCACAGTTTGATGACACCTTATACTAGTCACAGTTTGATGACACCTTATACTAGTCACAGTTTGATGGCACCTTATACTAGTCACAGTTTGATGACACCTTATACTAGTCACAGTTTGATGACACCTTTCACTAGTCATAGCCTAATGACACCTTATACTAGTCACAGTTTGATGAGACCTTATAATAGTCACAGTTTGATGACCCCTTTTACTAGTCACAGCCTAATGACATCTTATACTAGTCACAGTTTGATGACACCTTTTACTAGTCATAGCCTAATGACACCTTATACTAGTCACAGTTTGATGACACCTTATAATAGTCACAGTTTGATGACACCTTTTACTAGTCACAGCCTAATGACATCTTATACTAGTCACAGTTTGATGACACCTTTTACTAGTCATAGCCTAATGATACCTTATACTAGTCACAGTTTGATAACACCTTATAATAGTCACAGTTTGATGACACCTTTTACGAGTCACAAAGTCAATGAGAAAGATGAGGTTGCTTCTTCATCATCAATTTTTCAAATCTGGGCCCAACTTGGAAATTGTGATTCGAATCTCCATCTCGATGTTCAATCGCGATCTATATTTTGTTTCGATGGCGGACAATGATGACAGCCCTGTCGCACATAAGTAGAATGTTGATGGCGGGCAATGATGACAGCCCTGTCGCACATAAGTAGAATGTTGATGGCGGGCAATGATGACAGCCCTGTCGCACATAAGTAGAATGTTGATGGCGGGCAATGATGACAGCCCTGTCGCACATCAGTAGAATGTTGATGTCGGACAATGAAGAAAGCCCTGTCGCAAATCAGTAGAATGTTGCAAATGGAATCAAAACTCGTATGGCCTTGCTGCCTTCTGCTGTGTATTCCTGGTTGACCAAGTTCCAAAACTCGTATGGCCTTGCTGCCTTCTGCTGTGTATTCCTGGTTGACCAAGTTCCAAAACTCGTATGGCCTTGCTGCCTTCTGCTGTGTATTCCTGGTTGACCAAGTTCCAAAACTCGTATGGCCTTGCTGCCTACTTCTGTGTATTCCTGGTTGACCAAGTTCCAAAACTCGTGTAGTGATGAAGAGTCGAACTTTGATTTCAGAGGAGTCCGATGACACATCTATAAGTTGCCCTTGTTCTCTAGTAGTGAGTGTAGATTGGAGTTCTGTACTTAAGAAATTTTTGATCCAGGTGTGTTGGTCAGTCTCTTCTAAAAAGTACTTGAAAAAGTAAACACTGAGCTGTGTTAAGTGGTCAACAAACAGCCATCAGTTCTTCACTCAGCTCCAAGTCATTGTCTTCTAAACAGGTGTGCAAAGATGGAAATCCTAAACAGGTATACAGAGATGGAAATCCTAAACAGGTATACAGAGATGGAAATCCTAAACAGGTATACAGAGATGGAAATCCTAAACAGGTATACAGAGATGGAAATCCTAAACAGGTATACAGAGATGGAAATCCTAAACAGGTATACAGAGATGGAAATCCTAAACAGGTATACAGAGATGGAAATCCTAAACAGGTATACAGAGATGGAAAGCCTAAACAGGTACTCAGAGAAGGAAAGCCTAAACAGGTATACAGAGATGGAAATCCTAAACAGGTGTGCTAGAAGGAAAGCCTAAACAGGTGTCCAGAGAAGGAAAGCCTAAACAGGTGTCCAGAGAAAGAAAGCCTAAACAGGTGTGCAGAGATGGAAAGCCTAAACAGGTGTGCAGAGAAAGAAAGCCTAAACAGGTGTGCAGAGAAAGAAAGCCTAAACAGGTGTCCAGAGAAGGAAAGCCTAAACAGGTGTGCAGAGATGGAAAGCCTAAACAGGTGTGCAGAGAAGGAAAGCCTAAACAGGTGTACAGAGAAAGAAAGCCTAAACAGGTGTGCAGAGAACGAAAGCAGTCGTTTACGTCTTTCTTGACTAACTTTTCCTTCCACGATAGCAATTTCTGTCTGAAGGCCGAAAGTCTGACAGCTGCAGCATATGGGCCTCAGTAGCTTGAAGGGACACATTTAAAGTATTTAGATTTTAGAAGCACTCACAAAGATGAGCCAGCTTCAGAACAAAGTCATTGTCCACGAACTTGACACAACTGGAATTTTTTTTCTTCGACACGATATACAGGAGTTCATTTCTGTGTTCATATGCCATTTTGATGACATTTCCGCATGAAAGCCAGCGAGAGTGAAATAATAAAATAGCCAAGTGTGTTCAGCTCCCATGTGTGTCCAGCTTCCATGTGTGTCCAGCTCTCATGTGTGTCCAGCTCCCATGTGTGTTCAGCGTCCATGTGTGTCCAGCTACCATGTGTGTCCAGCTCCCATGTGTGTCCAGCTCCCATGTGTGTCCAGCTCCCATGTGTGTCCAGCTCTCATGTGTGTCCAGCTCCCATATGTGTCCAGCTCCCATTCGTGTCCAGCTCCCATGTGTGTCCAGCTCCCATGTGTGTCCAGCTCCCATGTGTGTCCAGCTCCCATGTGTGTCCAGCTCCCATATGTGTCCAGCTCTCATGCGTGTTCAGCTCCCATGTAAATGCACATTTGCTCGGAACACCTGCACTTTAGTGGCACGTTTTAATTAAATTGACTACTTCGATTACCGATTGAAGGAATTCATTAAGGGTAGGTCTGATATTTTTAGATGCCAATGCTTCGCTGTGAATGATGCAATGAGTCCAAACACAGAAGGAGTTTCCTTTCGAATCAAGCGTGCAGTCCACCATAGCAGCCAGCCATTGAACGACCTTCTCAGTGCACACACACCTACACATTTCCGCTAGTTAATCTTGTTTTCTTCCATACAAGAATCCAGTATATCAAAGAGGTTTGATCGTTTTGTTCCAGATTTGATGCTTTTGTACAAAAGAGGATCCGGAAAGAACTTATTGTCGTCTATAAATCGCACATAACAGATTTAGATACGCATCGTTGTGCACATCTGTAGCTTCATCTAACTGAATAGCGAAATCATATTTGAGTGTTTCTGTCAACTGGTCATTAACATCGTCGGCCATCTCAATTATTCGACGACTAATAGTGGTTGGCAGCATACTCACCTGTCATAGTAGACACCATGTCACCAGCAGCAGACTCACCTGTCATAGGAGACAACATTTCACCAGCAGCAGACTCACCTGTCATAGTAGACACCATGTCACCAGCAGCAGACTCACCTGTCATAGTAGACACCATATCACCAGCAGCAGACTCACCTGTCATAGTAGACACCATGTCACCAGCAGCAGACTCGCCTGTCATAGTAGACACCATGTCACCATCAGCAGACTCACCTGACATAGTAGACACCCCGACCACAACAGCAGACTCACCTATTATAGTAGACACCCCGTCCACAACAGCAGACTCACCTATTATAGTAGACACCCCGTCCACAACAGCAGACTCACCTATTATAGTAGACACCCCGTCCACAACAGCAGACTCACCTATTATAGTAGACACCCCGTCCACAACAGCAGACTCACCTATTATAGTAGACACCCCATCCACAGCAGCAGGTAAGATAAGGTCTTCCACAATGGTGTGGGTTTTCTTGCTCCTTGCTACATGGTAAGCAGCTTTGTCAGATGAAAGAAGAGCCATTAAAGGAATCGTAGTTTGTTTAGTGAACGTTGCTTTTAACTTGCGAGAAAAGGGCTCATGTGATCGGTTCACCAAACTGCCATGAACTGATTCCAAATGTCATCTCATTTTATTGGAAATCATAATTACACTGGCCAGAACTTGAAAACAAATTACACATGGGTGAGCGTTTTACATTTCCCACATTACTACACGTAAACTCGCAGTGTACGTAAACATGTAGGGCACGTAAACCCGTAGTGCACGTAAAAAGGTGGTGCATGTAAAAAGGATGTGCACGTAAACATGTAGTGCCCGAAAACAAATAGTGTGCGTAAACCCACAGTGCACGTAAAACCACAGTACACGCAAACATGTAGTGCACGTAAACCCATAGTACAGGTAAACCCATAGTACAGGTAAACCCATAGTACAGGTAAACTGTTGCCATACTTCAGATGTTTACGTCCCCGTTCGTCTCTAGAACTGCACGACCCTAAGAAATATTTCGTGCTGCACACTTTATCAAAAATGTATCCTTACTGTCTGAAAACCAGAGACATTTCACGAGACAATTTAACAAAAACTGTATTGGACAAAACTACGCCCAAACTACAAAACAGCAAGACCAGGCTTATTTTAATTATTGTAACACTTGGTACGATTCGACTGCCATCCACCAAAACAGTTGAAATAATAAGCCATCTTGCTGGAGGTCACTAGCGCACAGCTCAAAATCAGAATCGGCTTTTTTTCCCAAAACACCACCCTGGCCACATAGAAAACGGTGCCTACCATAAACTCTCCAAGCGAGACCAGATGATCATTCTCCGGCTACACACAGGTCACAACTGACTTAGATGCCATCTGTACAACAAGTTCAAGATTGGCACTACAGATCTTTTTTGCCTGCGTCACAGCCCCAATGAAGGCAGAACATATTTTGTAGTCCTGTCCACTGTATACCGACAAAAGAAGTAGCATTTGGCAACAGCCAGTGTCCTTCCACGAGAAGCTGTACGGAAGCGTACAGAGCCTTGAGTCGACTGCTGCCTTTGTTAGAGTCATTGAAGTTGAGGTCTGAAGATGAACGAGGAAGAAGAAGAAGAAGAAGAATCGGCTTGGACGATCGCTGGTTGGGTCATCGCATCAGTCAACGCTGGAGTTTGTTGGTGCATGTCAATAACTTATAGTACCTAATGGTACGTATTGGTACATGTAATAATACATCGGAAAAAATATGTCCTTCGTAGATCTATATTTATTGACGGACCTTTGCTAATAATATTGAGCCCAACACTTTTCCCAAGCCACCGTGACGCCCAGGGACATTGAGTCAAGACATACAGTTGAACACCGCTGGAGCAGACCCATTGTTTGCGGGCTCGTCGTGTCACAGATCTTTTGTTGCTAATATTAGCCCATTTCTAGATCTGAGGATACCATTAATCTCGTGTTGCATTGTCCTCATTCAGGTAGTACCCGATGGTCGGTCAACTAGTTTCAATCTCATGAAATGAAGAAAATGATGGTCCCGACTTCTTCTATATACTATATACGGTCCCGACTTCTTCTATATACTATATACGGTCCCGACTTCTTCTATATACTATATACGGTCCCGACTTCTTCTATATACTATATACGGTCCCGACTTCTTCTATATACTATATACGGTCCCGACTCCTTCTATATACTATATACGGTCCTCACTTCTTCTATTTACTATAAACTCGGTTCTCGTTGTTGTACGACCGAAACGTCAATTTCAGGACGAACGCAGGAGAAGAAGAAAAGAGTCGGACTCGCTGTATTTGTTATTCGCCCTATTGTTCTTTCATTTCGCTCGAAAAATATGTTGTATTCTTCACAGTAATAACTCAACTCCCCGTGCAGTTGACTCAGTTGATTTTTAATGTCACCCATTATACACTCATCCATTAACAATTCGGTCCATGTTAACTCAATCTATTATTAACACAATCTATTATTAACACAATCTATTATTAGTTAAATTAAACAGTATCGCACGCTGAAGTCTTGAATCTGCCAGATAAACCCGTATGCCATCAAGTGCGGATGCTTTCTGATGTCAGAGAAAGGTTTGAAAAGCATGACGATCAATAAAGTTCACTACGGACAATCTGTTAGAGTCAAAGGCGGTGAACGTCTCCGGGCAATTCATTGAACATTAGCAACATGCAAGAGAAACTGAAATGGCGCGAGAATATAGGCTAATGAAGCAAGGCAAGCAAGTAGTAGGCGGGATGGGGCAGGGGGGGGGGGGGGTTGTTGCATTGGGAGGAGTGTGACAGATAGGGCTTACATGCTGAGTCGCCAGGTAGATGACCATATCTGCTATAACTTAAGGAACTATATGTACACCTTCGACGTCTTGTCACATACTCATAGAATCTATTTCTCTCGCTCACACTCCTTCTCTCTCTCTCTCTCTCTCTCTCTCTCTCTCTCTTTCTCTCTCTCTCTGTCTCAACAATGGCCGTTTCTGTATGCCTGTAGCGATACTGTGGTGTTCCATTGACCTCGATGGAATGTGGGTAAACTTCCCCCGTCGCCCCAGTTGTTAAATCAAAGGTCCAACATCGGTTGTGACTGCCCTAGCCAGGCTTTTTAGGGAAGCCCTATTCCAGGTAGTTGCAGTACGGTTTTCTAGCAGAGGTTTTTTACATAGTAAATCTACCAACCCCACGCACAACATTCTTTAGTCGCCTCTTACAACACGCAAGGAATGAAACAATGTCCCCATTTAGTTTGTCCCGGGAACCACTTCTATGGAACGTGGGTGACCTTCTGCACATCTCGAGTTAAGATTGTTGTCCGTCTATGCTCCATGACTGCCGCCTTCTGTATAGTTCAAGACCAAGAATGAGTACTCTATTATTTATATGGAGTCGCTGACGCTGAGTCAGATCGTACAAAACATATTTTCCAAGAGACATGACGAGGCATTTTGTGACGAGATATCTTGTGACGAGACATTTTGTGACGAGATATCTCATCTTGGAGGAAAGGATTCCCTCTTCGATCCCTATAGTTTTAGCCAGACTGCATGGGTGCAGTCTGTTCCTAGGGCCACCACTTGAAGGCGTAAAAGTTCTTGGTCAGTTATGATTTGCTGACCCTGATATAATCAGTTAGTTATGAGCCGCTGACCCTGAGGCAAGCACCCAGCTATGAAACGCTGGCCCTGAGGCAAGCAGCCAGCTATGTGTACTATCAGCTCATTCACTGTTACGTCTTTGTTATTATGCCAAAGCACATGAGAAAGGGTCGAGGGGTTTCTTCTTCTTCTTCTTCTTCTTCTTCTTCTTCTTCTTCTTCTTCTTCTTCTTCTTCTTCTTCTTCTTCTTCTTCTTCGTACGCTGTCAGACGCCAACTTCACTTTTCTGTTTCGTTGTACCGTCATCATACAGCGATATATGTTGCACTGTTTCTTTAAGCCTGTGGCCCAGTGCATCCGATTTCAACAGGCGTTTCCGTAGGGATGCCCTCCTTAGCCTTTGACTGTCCCCAGCCTATCTGCAAGGCAGCAGTTGTTTGTGGTCAGAGTTGTCTTTCTTAGGAAAGTTGTCTTGCATGACTATCGAGTCTTCACCACTCGTGTCTATAGGGTGTGGTGATGATATGATATGATGGACTATGTACTAGTTTGTACTGTCCCGGAAGAGAGGCAGTTCAGTGTGTCTGTGTCCCAGGATCGTCACGTTCTGTCAGAAACGTAGCATATGCATGGGAGTGGGGTATCTCCTTGCTCCCTTTATTTTCTCGGCTCCTCTGCAGTGATGGTACGCCTAGCATTCCTCGCCACCTGGGAGGTTGTCACAATGGGGCAGAGGTGCAATGTCCGCTGGCCTGCATCTCTTCTGCGTCCATTGGGATGACTGATAGTAGACAGAGGTAAAGAGCGAGGCAGGAGTGCATTTAACCAGAGGACAAGCCTGGTCATGGCACGGAGATGTTGTTCGGCTGGTGTGCGGACATATCTCATGATCAAGGGTTGAGTCTCGACAGTTCGCAGTGAGGTGTCTGTTCTACTGCTTACGACACCCCGACCGAGAACTAAGTCTTCTACTAGTGGTTTCGCACCTCAACGCCGTAGGGGGGTGAATATCGAGCAGCTCCCCGCCCGCTTTGATCGGCGAAACGGCAGAGACCTGTTTCTGCGGCTCGACCGGGTCGGGCTGAGGCGGGAGCCCCAGGTCCCAACCATATCGTTGCCTCCCGTCGCAGTGGTGCTGATATTCAGAGCGGGATTCCGGCTTAGAGGCGTCCGGCCGTAATCCCTCAGATGGTAGACTCGCACCATTAGCTTATCAGCCAGGCACGTGGACCAAGTGTCTGGGATCTGCGATTCCTCTCGGATTGAGCAGGATTACCGTAGCAACGCCCTGTCATTTAGTAGGGTACAGCTGACCTGTTTCCGAGGGTCTAATTCCAGCACACGTTCCCGATTATACCCAACGAAAATGCTCTCAGCCTGTCAGTCATTACAGTGTTTGCGTGTTGAGTCAATTTAGCCGCAGGCTCCACTTCTGGGGGTGCCCTTCCGTCAATTCCTTTAACGAACACTGGATGCGAGCCGATCGAGCCACCGAGAGACAGCTATGAGCCGCTGGCCCTAAGGCAATTAGCCAGCTATGTGTGCTGTCAGCTCATTCACTGTTACGTCTTTGTTATTATGCCAAAGCACACGAGAAAGGGTTGAGGGGTTTCGAGGGCTGTGTATGACATCGTGGCGTGCGATGTGTAGCGAGGGATGTGGATGACGTCGGCGACGTGCACTGTCTGCGAAGGGATGTGAATAACGGCGACGTAGTGTACCACATGGGTTGTGGATGGCATCCGGTCATGTGACACGCATGATATTGGGTAATATGTGTGCCAAGGGTTGTGGATGACGACGAATCAAGCTGTGTTAAGAATTAGTGCTTGCCAGTTGTGGTAAGAGTTGATGCTTGCCAGGTGTGGTAAGAGTTGATGCTTGCCAGGTGTGGTAAGAGTTGATGCTTGCCAGGTGTGGTGAGAGTTGATGCTTGCCAGGTGTGGTAAGAGTTGATGCTTACCAGGTGTGGTAAGAGTTGATACTTGCCAGGTGTGGTAAGAGTTGATACTTGTCAGGTGTGGTAAGAGTTGATGCTTGCCAGGTGTGGTAAGAGTTGATGCTTACCAGGTGTGGTAAAAGTTGATGCTTACCAGGTGTGGTAAGAGTTGATACTTGCCAGGTGTGGTAAGAGTTGATACTTGCCAGGTGTGGTAAGAGTTGATACTTGCCAGGTGTGGTGAGAGTTGATACTTGCCAGGTGTGGTAAGAGTTGATACTTGCCAGGTGTGGTAAGAGTTGATACTTGCCAGGTGTGGTAAGAGTTGATACTTGCCAGGTGTGGTGAGAGTTGATACTTGCCAGGTGTGGTGAGAGTTGATACTTGCCAGGTGTGGTGACAGTTGATACTTGCCAGGTGTTGTGAGAGTTGATACTTGCCATGTGTGGTGAGAGTTGATACTTGCCAAGGTGTGGTAAGTGTTGATACTTGGCAAGGTTTGTGAAGAATTTGGAATGGCGTCCAGGCTGCCAACATGTTTCAAACAAAAGTGAAGAGAGCCAAGAGAAAAATAATTTCACAACAGTCGAGCTGATTTTCAAAATAAAACTAAATAGTTTACATGTTCTCGCTTTCTCTCACTACCTTTCTCTCTCCAGTCACTCTTTCTCTCACTACCTTTCTCTCTCCATTCACTCTTTCTCTCTTCATACACTCATTCTCTCCCTCCCACTCTATCTTTCAATTATGTACTTGCCCGTTATTGCGTGGCGAGTAAATGTTTAAATCTGTAGCAATGAAAGCCAACGTCAGGCCTGGAATAACTAGCGGTCCACACACAGAACAACATGAGAGTTAAGGGAAGAAAATGTTCACCAAATGTCACGTTTATTTGGTACATAAAAGAAGACGATAATCAAGGCCGGACATGAGATGTCACGAATAATGGCTGGGCTTTCACAGATTTTCTACGGCATTTAACTTCCTGTTGTAAACTTCCGTTCACGCGGCAGATCACGCCTGCCAACTGTGGAGATATTCCAGGTAGGTTTCCAGTCTCTAGTGGGTCGGTAGAGCTGAGAGGTGAAGGCACTTGGCTTTCGTTCGAGATATGAAAGCGCGAAACGGTGGATTTTCAAATCTCACAAGTTTCAGTCCACCGTTCTCAAAGAAAGCGAGAACACTGCCTAGTCATTTTAGAGACGGACCAAAAAAACATGGAGATCCCGTGCGCATGTAAAAGAACCGTTTTCAGTTGAACACCGAGAAGGCTGTTAGCCTCATTACAGACAACATTCGAAGAGAGGAATAAAATTCCTTCCTAATACGATTGTCTGCACCAACACCTTTCTCTCTCTCCCCCCCCCCCCAAAAAAAAACCTCCCCCTTTTTTCCCAAGGCTCAGTTAAGGAAGTAAACATTGTAAAATAAGAGACGTACAACGGATAGCCTTCGGCTACCTGGCAACAGGCATATCCTGCCTGCTTGAGTACCAGGATTAAACTTATTTTAAAGCAGCTGTAACAGCGGGAGAGGTGACTAACGTCTCGTCAGATATTAGTCAGGGTCAGGCATGTTAGTCGGGGTCAGGCATGTTAGTCAGGGTCAGGCATGTTATTCAGGGTCAGGCATGTTAGTCAGGGTCAGGCATGTTAGTCAGGGTCAGGCATGTTAGTCATGGTCAGGCATGTTAGTCAGGGTCAGGCATGTTATTCAGGGTCAGGCTAAACATTCTGGTCAAACATGTTAGTCAGGGTCAGGCATGTTAGTCAGGGTCATGCATGTTAGTCAGGGTCAGGTAAAACTTTCTGGTCAGATATGTTAGTCAGCGTCAGGCAAAACGTTCTGGTCAGACATGTTAGTCAGGGTCAGGCAAAACATTCTGGTCAGACATGTTAGTCAGGGTCAGGCAAAACATTCTGGTCAGACATGTTAGTCAGGGTCAGGCAAAACAGCCTGGTCAGATATGTTAGTCAGGGTCAGGCAAAACATTCTGGTCAGACATGTTAGTCAGGGTCAGGCAAAACATTCTGGTCAGACATGTTAGTCAGGGTCAGGCAAAACATTCTGTTCAGACATGTTAGTCAGGGTCAGGCAAAACATACTTGTCAAGACCTACGTCTCTATTTCACGGAAGTCACCTTGGAAACAGAATGTTCTCATGGCAGCCCGGCTAACGAGGGGGGATGGAATCGACATGATCGCCGACATGTTCATGACGACAGGCAGAGCAGAAGTGCCTGGAGGACCCAGGTCTACCGTCACAAGCACGCTCGGGATGTAAGCTGCTGCAACCCGTCACCAGCACGCTCGGGATGTAAGCTGCTGCAACCCGTCACCAGCACGCTCAGGATGTAAGCTGCTGCAACCCGTCACCAGCACGCTCGGGATGTAAGCTGCTGCAACCCGTCACCAGCACGCTCGGGATGTAAGCTGCTGCAACCCGTCACCAGCACGCTCGGGATGTAAGCTGCTGCAACCCGTCACCAGCACGCTCGGGATGTAAGCTGCTGCAACCCGTCACCTAACGTCCTGGTAGGGACTCACAAAGTAAACTGACTTAATCTGGGTATTCAACAACAACAACAGCAGCAGTAGTAGCAGTAGTAGCAGCATCCACAACAACAGCAGCAGTAGCAGCAGCCACAACAACAGCAGCAGCAGCAGTAGCAGCAGCCACAACAACAGCAGCCACAACAACAGCAGCCACAACAACAGCAACAGCAGCAGTAGTAGCAGTAGTAGCAGCATCCACAACAACAGCAGCAGTAGCAGCAGCCACAACAACAGCAACAGCAGCAGTAGCAGCCACAACAACAACAGCACCAGCAGCCACAGCAGCAGCCTCAACAACAACATCAGCAATAACAGCAGCAGCTGCTACAACAACAACAACAACAACAACAACAGTTAACCGATACAGGCTAGATGACCGACACTTGCTTTGGAAAATGGTACGGCTCGTGAATGAACTGAATTTTGTTCTAAATTATTATTCAGTAGTTGAATTGGAAGCGAGCTAATCTTGTCTTATGAAAACAAGTCATGGACAATTTAAAACAGGCATGAGGATCACTTGGAGCTACATAGATTTTAGCTTAACACAAATCTGGAGATTCTGACATGAACAAAAAGATAAGCACACTCGTCTGACGAGGGATTATACCCGGGTGTGTGTAGCCTAGCTTGGTCAGTAGGGAGTAGTCTGGTGTGTGTAGCCTAGCTTGGTCAGTAGGGAGTAGTCTGGTGTGTGTAGCCTAGCTTGGTCAGTAGGGAGTAGTCTGGTGTGTGTAGCCTAGCTTGGTCAGTAGGGAGTAGTTCGGTGTGTGTAGCCTAGCTTGGTCAGTAAGGAGTAGTCTGGTGTGTGTAGCCTAGCTTGGTCAGTAGGGAGTAGTCTGGTGTGTGTAGCCTAGCTTGGTCAGTGGGGAGTAGTCTGGTGTGTGTAGCCTAGCTTGGTCAGTACGGAGTAGTCTGGTGTGTGTAGCCTAGGTTGGTCAGTGGGGAGTAGTCTGGTGTGTGTAGCCTAGCTTGGTCAGTAGGGAGTAGTTTGGTGTGTGTAGCCTAGGTTGGTCAGTGGGGAGTAGTCTGGTGTGTGTAGCCTAGCTTGGTCAGTAGGGAGTAGTCTGGTGTGTGTGGGGAGTAGTCTGGTGTGTGTAGCCTAGGTTGGTCAGTGGGGAGTAGTCTGGTGTGTGTAGCCTAGCTTGGTCAGTGGGGAGTAGTCTGGTGTGTGTAGCCTAGCTTGGTCAGTGAAGAGTAGTCTGGTGTGTGTAGCCTAGCTTGGTCAGTGGGGGGTAGTCTGGTGTGTGTAGCCTAGCTTGGTCAGTAGGGAGTAGTCTGTCTGGTGTGTGTGGGGAGTAGTCTGGTGTGTGTAGCCTAGGTTGGTCAGTGGGGAGTAGTCTGGTGTGTGTAGCCTAGCTTGGTCAGTGGGGAGTAGTCTGGTGTGTAGCCTAGCTTGGTCAGTGAAGAGTAGTCTGGTGTGTGTAGCCTAGCTTGGTCAGTAGGGAGTAGTCTGGTGTGTGTAGCTTAGGTTGGTCAGTGAGGAGTAGTCTGGTGTGTGTAGCCTAGGTTGGTCAGTGAAGAGTAGTCTGGTGTGTGTGGGGAGTAGTCTGGTGTGTGTGGGGAGTAGTCTGGTGTGTGGGGAGTAGTCTGGTGTGTGTATCCTAGGTTGGTCAGTGGGGAGTAGTCTGGTGTGTGTGGGGAGTAGTCTGGTGTGTGTAGCCTAGCTTGGTCAGTAGGGAGTAGTCTGGTGTGTGTAGCCTAGGTTGGTCAGTGGGGAGTAGTCTGGTGTGTGTAGCTTAGGTTGGTCAGTGGGGAGTAGTCTGGTGTGTGGGGGTAGTCTGGTGTGTGGGGGGAGTAGTCTGGTGTGTGGGGAGTAGTCTGGTGTGTGGGGGTAGTAGTCTTGTGTGTGTAGCCTAGCTTGGCCAGTAAGGAGTAGTCTGGTGTGTGTAGCCTACCTTGGTCAGTAGGGAGTAGTCTGGTGTGTGTAGGCTAGCTTGGTCAGTAGGGAGTAGTCTGGTGTGTGTAGCCTAGCTTGGTCAGAAGGGAGTAGTCTGGTGTGTGAGGAGTAGTCTGGTGTGTGTAGCCTAGGTTGGTCAGTGAGGAGTAGTCTGGTGTGTGTGGGGAGTAGTCTGGTGTGTGTGGGGAGTAGTCTGGTGTGTGGGGAGTAGTCTGGTGTGTGTATCCTAGGTTGGTCAGTGGGGAGCAGTCTGGTGTGTGTGGGGAGTAGTCTGGTGTGTGTAGCCTAGCTTGGTCAGTAGGGAGTAGTCTGGTGTGTGTAGCCTAGGTTGGTCAGTGGGGAGTAGTCTGGTGTGTGTAGCTTAGGTTGGTCAGTGGGGAGTAGTCTGGTGTGTGGGGGTAGTCTGGTGTGTGGGGGGAGTAGTCTGGTGTGTGGGGAGTAGTCTGGTGTGTGGGGGGAGTAGTCTGGTGTGTGTAGCCTAGCTTGGTCAGTAAGGAGTAGTCTGGTGTGTGTAGCCTACCTTGGTCAGTAGGGAGTAGTCTGGTGTGTGTAGCCTAGCTTGGTCAGTAGGGAGTAGTCTGGTGTGTGTAGCCTAGCTTGGTCAGTAGGGAGTAGTTCGGTGTGTGTAGCCTAGCTTGGTCAGTAAGGAGTAGTCTGGTGTGTGTAGCCTAGCTTGGTCAGTAGGGAGTAGTCTGGTGTGTGTAGCCTAGCTTGGTCAGTGGGGAGTAGTCTGGTGTGTGTAGCCTAGCTTGGTCAGTACGGAGTAGTCTGGTGTGTGTAGCCTAGGTTGGTCAGTGGGGAGTAGTCTGGTGTGTGTAGCCTAGCTTGGTCAGTAGGGAGTAGTTTGGTGTGTGGAGCCTAGCTTGGTCAGTAAGGAGTAGTCTGGTGTGTGTAGCCTAGGTTGGTCAGTGGGGAGTAGTCTGGTGTGTGTAGCTTAGGTTGGTCAGTGGGGAGTAGTCTGGTGTGTGGGGGTAGTCTGGTGTGTGGGGGGGAGTAGTCTGGTGTGTGGGGAGTAGTCTGGTGTGTGGGGGGAGTAGTCTGGTGTGTGTAGCCTAGCTTGGTCAGTAAGGAGTAGTCTGGTGTGTGTAGCCTACCTTGGTCAGTAGGGAGTAGTCTGGTGTGTGTAGCCTAGCTTGGTCAGTAGGGAGTAGTCTGGTGTGTGTAGCCTAGCTTTGTCAGTAGGGAATAGTTCGGTGTGTAGCCTAGCTTGGTCAGTAAGGAGTAGTCTGGTGTGTGTAGCCTAGCTTGGTCAGTAGGGAGTAGTCTGGTGTGTGTTGCCTAGCTTGGTCAGTGGGGAGTAGTCTGGTGTGTGTAGCCTAGCTTGGTCAGTACGGAGTAGTCTGGTGTGTGTAGCCTGGGTTGGTCAGTGGGGAGTAGTCTGGTGTGTGTAGCCTAGCTTGGTCAGTAGGGAGTAGTTTGGTGTGTGTAGCCTAGCTTGGTCAGTAAGGAGTAGTCTGGTGTGTGTAGCCTAGCTTGGTCAGTAGGGAGTAGTCTGGTGTGTGTAGCCTAGCTTGGTCAGTGGGGAGTAGTCTGGTGTGTGTAGCCTAGCTTGGTCAGTAGGGAGTAGTCTGGTGTGTGTAGCCTAGGTTGGTCAGTGGGGAGTAGTCTGGTGTGTGTAGCCTAGCTTGGTCAGTAGGGAGTAGTCTGGTGTGTGTAGCCTAGGTTGGTCAGTGGGGAGTAGTCTGGTGTGTGTAGCCTAGGTTGGTCAGTGGGGAGTAGTCTTGTGTGTGTAGCCTAGCTTGGTCAGTAGGGAGTAGTCTGGTGTGTGTGGGGAGTAGTCTGGTGTGTGTAGCCTAGGTTGGTCAGTGGGGAGTAGTCTGGTGTGTGTAGCCTAGCTTGGTCAGTGGGGAGTAGTCTGGTGTGTGTAGCCTAGCTTGGTCAGTAGGGAGTAGTCTGGTGTGTGTGGGGAGTAGTCTGGTGTGTGTAGCCTAGGTTGGTCAGTGGGGAGTAGTCTGGTGTGTGTAGCCTAGCTTGGTCAGTGGGGAGTAGTCTGGTGTGTGTAGCCTAGCTTGGTCAGTGAAGAGTAGTCTGGTGTGTGTAGCCTAGCTTGGTCAGTAGGGAGTAGTCTGGTGTGTGTAGCTTAGGTTGGTCAGTGGGGAGTAGTCTGGTGTGTGTGGGGAGTAGTCTGGTGTGTGGGGAGTAGTCTGGTGTGTGTATCCTAGGTTGGTCAGTGGGGAGTAGTCTGGTGTGTGTGGGGAGTAGTCTGGTGTGTGTAGCCTAGCTTGGTCAGTAGGGAGTAGTCTGGTGTGTGTAGCCTAGGTTGGTCAGTGGGGAGTAGTCTGGTGTGTGTAGCTTAGGTTGGTCAGTGGGGAGTAGTCTGGTGTGTGGGGGTAGTCTGGTGTGTGGGGGGAGTAGTCTTGTGTGTGTAGCCTAGCTTGGCCAGTAAGGAGTAGTCTGGTGTGTGTAGCCTACCTTGGTCAGTAGGGAGTAGTCTGGTGTGTGTAGCCTAGCTTGGTCAGTAGGGAGTAGTCTGGTGTGTGTAGCCTAGCTTGGTCAGAAGGGAGTAGTCTGGTGTGTGAGGAGTAGTCTGGTGTGTGTAGCCTAGGTTGGTCAGTGAGGAGTAGTCTGGTGTGTGTGGGGAGTAGTCTGGTGTGTGGGGAGTAGTCTGGTGTGTGTATCCTAGGTTGGTCAGTGGGGAGTAGTCTGGTGTGTGTGGGGAGTAGTCTGGTGTGTGTGGGGAGTAGTCTGGTGTGTGGGGAGTAGTCTGGTGTGTGTATCCTAGGTTGGTCAGTGGGGAGTAGTCTGGTGTGTGTGGGGAGTAGTCTGGTGTGTGTAGCCTAGCTTGGTCAGTAGGGAGTAGTCTGGTGTGTGTAGCCTAGGTTGGTCAGTGGGGAGTAGTCTGGTGTGTGTAGCTTAGGTTGGTCAGTGGGGAGTAGTCTGGTGTGTGGGGGTAGTCTGGTGTGTGGGGGGAGTAGTCTGGTGTGTGGGGAGTAGTCTGGTGTGTGGGGGGAGTAGTCTTGTGTGTGTAGCCTAGCTTGGCCAGGAAGGAGTAGTCTGGTGTGTGTAGCCTACCTTGGTCAGTAGGGAGTAGTCTGGTGTGTGTAGCCTAGCTTGGTCAGTAGGGAGTAGTCTGGTGTGTGTAGCCTAGCTTGGTCAGAAGGGAGTAGTCTGGTGTGTGAGGAGTAGTCTGGTGTGTGTAGCCTAGGTTGGTCAGTGAGGAGTAGTCTGGTGTGTGTGGGGAGTAGTCTGGTGTGTGTGGGGAGTAGTCTGGTGTGTGGGATGTAGTCTGGTGTGTGTATCCTAGGTTGGTCAGTGGGGAGCAGTCTGGTGTGTGTGGGGAGTAGTCTGGTGTGTGTAGCCTAGCTTGGTCAGTAGGGAGTAGTCTGGTGTGTGTAGCCTAGGTTGGTCAGTGGGGAGTAGTCTGGTGTGTGTAGCTTAGGTTGGTCAGTGGGGAGTAGTCTGGTGTGTGGGGGTAGTCTGGTGTGTGGGGGGAGTAGTCTGGTGTGTGGGGAGTAGTCTGGTGTGGGGGGAGTAGTCTGGTGTGTGTAGCCTAGCTTGGTCAGTAAGGAGTAGTCTGGTGTGTGTAGCCTACCTTGGTCAGTAGGGAGTAGTCTGGTGTGTGTAGCCTAGCTTGGTCAGTAGGGAGTAGTCTGGTGTGTGTAGCCTAGCTTGGTCAGTAGGGAGTAGTTCGGTGTGTGTAGCCTAGCTTGGTCAGTGGGGAGTAGTCTGGTGTGTGTAGCCTAGCTTGGTCAGTACGGAGTAGTCTGGTGTGTGTAGCCTAGGTTGGTCAGTGGGGAGTAGTCTGGTGTGTGTAGCTTAGGTTGGTCAGTGGCGAGTAGTCTGGTGTGTGGGGGTAGTCTGGTGTGTGGGGGGAGTAGTCTGGTGTGTGGGCAGTAGTCTGGTGTGTGGGGGGAGTAGTCTGGTGTGTGTAGCCTAGCTTGGTCAGTAAGGAGTAGTCTGGTGTGTGTAGCCTACCTTGGTCAGTAGGGAGTAGTCTGGTGTGTGTAGCCTAGCTTGGTCAGTAGGGAGTAGTCTGGTGTGTGTAGCCTAGCTTTGTCAGTAGGGAATAGTTCGGTGTGTGTAGCCTAGCTTGGTCAGTAAGGAGTAGTCTGGTGTGTGTAGCCTAGCTTGGTCAGTAGGGAGTAGTCTGGTGTGTAGCCTAGCTTGGTCAGTGGGGAGTAGTCTGGTGTGTGTAGCCTAGCTTGGTCAGTACGGAGTAGTCTGGTGTGTGTAGCCTGGGTTGGTCAGTGGGGAGTAGTCTGGTGTGTGTAGCCTAGCTTGGTCAGTAGGGAGTAGTTTGGTGTGTGTAGCCTAGCTTGGTCAGTAAGGAGTAGTCTGGTGTGTGTAGCCTAGCTTGGTCAGTAGGGAGTAGTCTGGTGTGTGTAGCCTAGCTTGGTCAGTGGGGAGTAGTCTGGTGTGTGTAGCCTAGCTTGGTCAGTAGGGAGTAGTCTGGTGTGTGTAGCCTAGGTTGGTCAGTGGGGAGTAGTCTGGTGTGTGTAGCCTAGCATGGTCAGTAGGGAGTAGTCTGGTGTGTGTAGCCTAGGTTGGTCAGTGGGGAGTAGTCTGGTGTGTGTAGCCTAGGTTGGTCAGTGGGGAGTAGTCTGGTGTGTGTAGCCTAGCTTGGTCAGTAGGGAGTAGTCTGGTGTGTGTGGGGAGTAGTCTGGTGTGTGTAGCCTAGGTTGGTCAGTGGGGAGTAGTCTGGTGTGTGTAGCCTAGCTTGGTCAGTGGGGAGTCGTCTGGTGTGTGTAGCCTAGCTTGGTCAGTGAAGAGTAGTCTGGTGTGTGTAGCCTAGCTTGGTCAGTGGGGAGTAGTCTGGTGTGTGTAGCCTAGCTTGGTCAGTAGGGAGTAGTCTGGTGTGTGTGGGGAGTAGTCTGGTGTGTGTAGCCTAGGTTGATCAGTGGGGAGTAGTCTGGTGTGTGTAGCCTAGCTTGGTCAGTGGGGAGTAGTCTGGTGTGTGTAGCCTAGCTTGGTCAGTGAAGAGTAGTCTGGTGTGTGTAGCCTAGCTTGGTCAGTAGGGAGTAGTCTGGTGTGTGTAGCTTAGGTTGGTCAGTGGGGAGTAGTCTGGTGTGTGTGGGGAGTAGTCTGGTGTGTGGGGAGTAGTCTGGTGTGTGTATCCTAGGTTGGTCAGTGGGGAGTAGTCTGGTGTGTGTGGGGAGTAGTCTGGTGTGTATAGCCTAGCTTGGTCAGTAGGGAGTAGTCTGGTGTGTGTAGCCTAGGTTGGTCAGTGGGGAGTAGTCTGGTGTGTGTAGCTTAGGTTGGTCAGTGGGGAGTAGTCTGGTGTGTGGGGGTAGTCTGGTGTGTGGGGGGAGTAGTCTGGTGTGTGGGGAGTAGTCTGGTGTGTGGGGGGAGTAGTCTTGTGTGTGTAGCCTAGCTTGGCCAGTAAGGAGTAGTCTGGTGTGTGTAGCCTACCTTGGTCAGTAGGGAGTAGTCTGGTGTGTGTAGCCTAGCTTGGTCAGTAGGGAGTAGTCTGGTGTGTGTAGCCTAGCTTGGTCAGAAGGGAGTAGTCTGGTGTGTGAGGAGTAGTCTGGTGTGTGTAGCCTAGGTTGGTCAGTGAGGAGTAGTCTGGTGTGTGTGGGGAGTAGTCTGGTGTGTGGGGAGTAGTCTGGTGTGTGTATCCTAGGTTGGTCAGTGGGGAGTAGTCTGGTGTGTGTGGGGAGTAGTCTGGTGGGTGTAGCCTAGCTTGGTCAGTAGGGAGTAGTCTGGTGTGTGTAGCCTAGGTTGGTCAGTGGGGAGTAGTCTGGTGTGTGTAGCTTAGGTTGGTAAGTGGGGAGTAGTCTGGTGTGTGGGGGTAGTCTGGTGTGTGGGGGGAGTAGTCTGGTGTGTGGGGAGTAGTCTGGTGTGTGGGGGGAGTAGTCTGGTGTGTGTAGCCTAGCTTGGTCAGTAAGGAGTAGTCTGGTGTGTGTAGCCTACCTTGGTCAGTAGGGAGTAGTCTGGTGTGTGTAGCCTAGCTTGGTCAGTAGGGAGTAGTCTGGTGTGTGTAGCCTAGCTTGGTCAGTAGGGAGTAGTTCGGTGTGTGTAGCCTAGCTTGGTCAGTAAGGAGTAATCTGGTGTGTGTAGCCTAGCTTGGTCAGTAGGGAGTAGTCTGGTGTGTGTAGCCTAGCTTGGTCAGTGGGAGTAGTCTGGTGTGTGTAGCCTAGCTTGGTCAGTACGGAGTAGTCTGGTGTGTGTAGCCTAGGTTGGTCAGTGGGGAGTAGTCTGGTGTGTGTAGCCTAGCTTGGTCAGTAGGGAGTAGTTTGGTGTGTGTAGCCTAGCTTGGTCAGTAAGGAGTAGTCTGGTGTGTGTAGCCTAGGTTGGTCAGTGGGGAGTAGTCTGGTGTGTGTAGCTTAGGTTGGTCAGTGGGGAGTAGTCTGGTGTGTGGGGGTAGTCTGGTGTGTGGGGGGAGTAGTCTGGTGTGTGGGGAGTAGTCTGGTGTGTGGGGGGAGTAGTCTGGTGTGTGCAGCCTAGCTTGGTCAGTAAGGAGTAGTCTGGTGTGTGTAGCCTACCTTGGTCAGTAGGGAGTAGTCTGGTGTGTGTAGCCTAGCTTTGTCAGTAGGGAGTAGTTCGGTGTGTGTAGCCTAGCTTGGTCAGTGAAGAGTAGTCTGGTGTGTGTAGCCTAGCTTGGTCAGTAGGGAGTAGTCTGGTGTGTGTAGCCTAGCTTTGTCAGTAGGGAGTAGTTCGGTGTGTGTAGCCTAGCTTGGTCAGTGAAGAGTAGTCTGGTGTGTGTAGCCTAGCTTGGTCAGTACGGAGTAGTCTGGTGTGTGTAGCCTGGGTTGGTCAGTGGGGAGTAGTCTGGTGTGTGTAGCCTAGCTTGGTCAGTAGGGAGTAGTTTGGTGTGTGTAGCCTAGCTTGGTCAGTAAGGAGTAGTCTGGTGTGTGTAGCCTAGCTTGGTCAGTCGGGAGTAGTCTGGTGTGTGTAGCCTAGCTTGGTCAGTGGGGAGTAGTCTGGTGTGTGTAGCCTAGCTTGGTCAGTACGGAGTAGTCTGGTGTGTGTAGCCTGGGTTGGTCAGTGGGGAGTAGTCTGGTGTGTGTAGCCTAGCTTGGTCAGTAGGGAGTA
The DNA here is from genome assembly GCA_036924085.1 of Ariolimax columbianus. NCBI lineage: Eukaryota > Metazoa > Mollusca > Gastropoda > Stylommatophora > Arionidae > Ariolimax > Ariolimax columbianus. The sequence continues at coordinate 2,720,586 of JAVGWX010000005.1, read as the reverse complement.
GTTTGGTGTGTGTAGCCTAGCTTGGTCAGTAAGGAGTAGTCTGGTGTGTGTAGCCTAGCTTGGTCAGTCGGGAGTAGTCTGGTGTGTGTAGCCTAGCTTGGTCAGTGGGGAGTAGTCTGGTGTGTGTAGCCTAGCTTGGTCAGTGAAGAGTAGTCTGGTGTGTGTAGCCTAGCTTGGTCAGTGGGGGGTAGTCTGGTGTGTGTAGCCTAGCTTGGTCAGTAGGGAGTAGTCTGTCTGGTGTGTGTGGGGAGTAGTCTGGTGTGTGTAGCCTAGGTTGGTCAGTGGGGAGTAGTCTGGTGTGTGTAGCCTAGCTTGGTCAGTGGGGAGTAGTCTGGTGTGTGTAGCCTAGCTTGGTCAGTGAAGAGTAGTCTGGTGTATGTAGCCTAGCTTGGTCAGAAGGGAGTAGTCTGGTGTGTGAGGAGTAGTCTGGTGTGTGTAGCCTAGGTTGGTCAGTGAGGAGTAGTCTGGTGTGTGTGGGGAGTAGTCTGGTGTGTGTGGGGAGTAGTCTGGTGTGTGGGGAGTAGTCTGGTGTGTGTATCTTAGGTTGGTCAGTGGGGAGCAGTCTGGTGTGTGTGGGGAGTAGTCTGGTGTGTGTAGCCTAGCTTGGTCAGTAGGGAGTAGTCTGGTGTGTGTAGCCTAGGTTGGTCAGTGGGGAGTAGTCTGGTGTGTGTAGCTTAGGTTGGTCAGTGGGGAGTAGTCTGGTGTGTGGGGGTAGTCTGGTGTGTGGGGGGAGTAGTCTGGTGTGTGGGGAGTAGTCTGGTGTGTGGGGGGAGTAGTCTGGTGTGTGTAGCCTAGCTTGGTCAGTAAGGAGTAGTCTGGTGTGTGTAGTCTACCTTGGTCAGTAGGGAGTAGTCTGGTGTGTATAGCCTAGCTTGGTCAGTAGGGAGTAGTCTGGTGTGTGTAGCCTAGCTTGGTCAGTAGGGAGTAGTTCGGTATGTGTAGCCTAGCTTGGTCAGTAAGGAGTAGTCTGGTGTGTGTAGCCTAGCTTGGTCAGTAGGGAGTAGTCTGGTGTGTGTAGCCTAGCTTGGTCAGTGGGGAGTAGTCTGGTGTGTGTAGCCTAGCTTGGTCAGTACGGAGTAGTCTGGTGTGTGTAGTCTAGGTTGGTCAGTGGGGAGTAGTCTGGTGTGTGTAGCCTAGCTTGGTCAGTAGGGAGTAGTTTGGTGTGTGTAGCCTAGCTTGGTCAGTAAGGAGTAGTCTGGTGTGTGTAGCCTAGGTTGGTCAGTGGGGAGTAGTCTGGTGTGTGTAGCTTAGGTTGGTCAGTGGGGAGTAGTCTGGTGTGTGGGGGTAGTCTGGTGTGTGGGGGAAGTAGTCTGGTGTGTGGGGAGTAGTCTGGTGTGTGGGGGGAGTAGTCTGGTGTGTGTAGCCTAGCTTGGTCAGTAAGGAGTAGTCTGGTGTGTGTAGCCTACCTTGGTCAGTAGGGAGTAGTCTGGTGTGTGTAGCCTAGCTTGGTCAGTAGGGAGTAGTCTGGTGTGTGTAGCCTAGCTTTGTCAGTAGGGAATAGTTCGGTGTGTGTAGCCTAGCTTGGTCAGTAAGGAGTAGTCTGGTGTGTGTAGCCTAGCTTGGTCAGTAGGGAGTAGTCTGGTGTGTGTTGCCTAGCTTGGTCAGTGGGGAGTAGTCTGGTGTGTGTAGCCTAGCTTGGTCAGTACGGAGTAGTATGGTGTGTGTAGCCTGGGTTGGTCAGTGGGGAGTAGTCTGGTATGTGTAGCCTAGCTTGGTCAGTAGGGAGTAGTTTGGTGTGTGTAGCCTAGCTTGGTCAGTAAGGAGTAGTCTGGTGTGTGTAGCCTAGCTTGGTCAGTAGGGAGTAGTCTGGTGTGTGTAGCCTAGCTTGGTCAGTGGGGAGTAGTCTGGTGTGTGTAGCCTAGCTTGGTCAGTAGGGAGTAGTCTGGTGTGTGTAGCCTAGGTTGGTCAGTGGGGAGTAGTCTGGTGTGTGTAGCCTAGCTTGGTCAGTAGGGAGTAGTCTGGTGTGTGTAGCCTAGGTTGGTCAGTGGGGAGTAGTCTGGTGTGTGTAGCCTAGCTTGGTCAGTAGGGAGTAGTCTGGTGTGTGTGGGGAGTAGTCTGGTGTGTGTAGCCTAGGTTGGTCAGTGGGGAGTAGTCTGGTGTGTGTAGCCTAGCTTGGTCAGTCGGGAGTCGTCTGGTGTGTGTAGCCTAGCTTGGTCAGTGAAGAGTAGTCTGGTGTGTGTAGCCTAGCTTGGTCAGTGGGGAGTAGTCTGGTGTGTGTAGCCTAGCTTGGTCAGTAGGGAGTAGTCTGGTGTGTGTGGGGAGTAGTCTGGTGTGTGTAGCCTAGGTTGGTCAGTGGGGAGTAGTCTGGTGTGTGTAGCCTAGCTTGGTCAGTGGGGAGTAGTCTGGTGTGTGTAGCCTAGCTTGGTCAGTGAAGAGTAGTCTGGTGTGTGTAGCCTAGCTTGGTCAGTAGGGAGTAGTCTGGTGTGTGTAGCTTAGGTTGGTCAGTGGGGAGTAGTCTGGTGTGTGTGGGGAGTAGTCTGGTGTGTGGGGAGTAGTCTGGTGTGTGTATCCTAGGTTGGTCAGTGGGGAGTAGTCTGGTGTGTGTGGGGAGTAGTCTGGTGTGTGTAGCCTAGCTTGGTCAGTAGGGAGTAGTCTGGTGTGTGTAGCCTAGGTTGGTCAGTGGGGAGTAGTCTGGTGTGTGTAGCTTAGGTTGGTCAGTGGGGAGTAGTCTGGTGTGTGGGGGTAGTCTGGTGTGTGGGGGGAGTAGTCTGGTGTGTGGGGAGTAGTCTGGTGTGTGGGGGGAGTAGTCTTGTGTGTGTAGCCTAGCTTGGCCAGTAAGGAGTAGTCTGGTGTGTGTAGCCTACCTTGGTCAGTAGGGAGTAGTCTGGTGTGTGTAGCCTAGCTTGGTCAGTAGGGAGTAGTCTGGTGTGTGTAGCCTAGCTTGGTCAGAAGGGAGTAGTCTGGTGTGTGAGGAGTAGTCTGGTGTGTGTAGCCTAGGTTGGTCAGTGAGGAGTAGTCTGGTGTGTGTGGGGAGTAGTCTGGTGTGTGGGGAGTAGTCTGTTGTGTGTATCCTAGGTTGGTCAGTGGGGAGTAGTCTGGTGTGTGTGGGGAGTAGTCTGGTGTGTGTGGGGAGTAGTCTGGTGTGTGGGGAGTAGTCTGGTGTGTGTATCCTAGGTTGGTCAGTGGGGAGTAGTCTGGTGTGTGTGGGGAGTAGTTCGGTGTGTGTAGCCTAGCTTGGTCAGTAGGGAGTATTCTGGTGTGTGTAGCCTAGGTTGGTCAGTGGGGAGTAGTCTGGTGTGTGTAGCTTAGGTTGGTCAGTGGGGAGTAGTCTGGTGTGTGGGGGTAGTCTGGTGTGTGGGGGGAGTAGTCTGGTGTGTGGGGAGTAGTCTGGTGTGTGGGGGGAGTAGTCTTGTGTGTGTAGCCTAGCTTGGCCAGTAAGGAGTAGTCTGGTGTGTGTAGCCTACCTTGGTCAGTAGGGAGTAGTCTGGTGTGTGTAGCCTAGCTTGGTCAGTAGGGAGTAGTTCGGTGTGTGTAGCCTAGCTTGGTCAGAAGGGAGTAATCTGGTGTGTGTAGCCTAGCTTGGTCAGTAGGGAGTAGTCTGGTGTGTGTAGCCTAGCTTGGTCAGTGGGAGTAGTCTGGTGTGTGTAGCCTAGCTTGGTCAGTACGGAGTAGTCTGGTGTGTGTAGCCTAGGTTGGTCAGTGGGGAGTAGTCTGGTGTGTGTAGCCTAGCTTGGTCAGTAGGGAGTAGTTTGGTGTGTGTAGCCTAGCTTGGTCAGTAAGGAGTAGTCTGGTGTGTGTAGCCTAGGTTGGTCAGTGGGGAGTAGTCTGGTGTGTGTAGCTTAGGTTGGTCAGTGGGGAGTAGTCTGGTGTGTGGGGGTAGTCTGGTGTGTGGGGGGAGTAGTCTGGTGTGTGGGGAGTAGTCTGGTGTGTGGGGGGAGTAGTCTGGTGTGTGCAGCCTAGCTTGGTCAGTAAGGAGTAGTCTGGTGTGTGTAGCCTACCTTGGTCAGTAGGGAGTAGTCTGGTGTGTGTAGCCTAGCTTTGTCAGTAGGGAGTAGTTCGGTGTGTGTAGCCTAGCTTGGTCAGTGAAGAGTAGTCTGGTGTGTGTAGCCTAGCTTGGTCAGTAGGGAGTAGTCTGGTGTGTGTAGCCTAGCTTGGTCAGTGGGGAGTAGTCTGGTGTATGTAGCCTAGCTTGGTCAGTACGGAGTAGTCTGGTGTGTGTAGCCTGGGTTGGTCAGTGGGGAGTAGTCTGGTGTGTGTAGCCTAGCTTGGTCAGTAGGGAGTAGTTTGGTGTGTGTAGCCTAGCTTGGTCAGTAAGGAGTAGTCTGGTGTGTGTAGCCTAGCTTGGTCAGTCGGGAGTAGTCTGGTGTGTGTAGCCTAGCTTGGTCAGTGGGGAGTAGTCTGGTGTGTGTAGCCTAGCTTGGTCAGTGAAGAGTAGTCTGGTGTGTGTAGCCTAGCTTGGTCAGTGGGGGGTAGTCTGGTGTGTGTAGCCTAGCTTGGTCAGTAGGGAGTAGTCTGTCTGGTGTGTGTGGGGAGTAGTCTGGTGTGTGTAGCCTAGGTTGGTCAGTGGGGAGTAGTCTGGTGTGTGTAGCCTAGCTTGGTCAGTGGGGAGTAGTCTGGTGTGTGTAGCCTAGCTTGGTCAGTGAAGAGTAGTCTGGTGTATGTAGCCTAGCTTGGTCAGAAGGGAGTAGTCTGGTGTGTGAGGAGTAGTCTGGTGTGTGTAGCCTAGGTTGGTCAGTGAGGAGTAGTCTGGTGTGTGTGGGGAGTAGTCTGGTGTGTGTGGGGAGTAGTCTGGTGTGTGGGGAGTAGTCTGGTGTGTGTATCTTAGGTTGGTCAGTGGGGAGCAGTCTGGTGTGTGTGGGGAGTAGTCTGGTGTGTGTAGCCTAGCTTGGTCAGTAGGGAGTAGTCTGGTGTGTGTAGCCTAGGTTGGTCAGTGGGGAGTAGTCTGGTGTGTGTAGCTTAGGTTGGTCAGTGGGGAGTAGTCTGGTGTGTGGGGGTAGTCTGGTGTGTGGGGGGAGTAGTCTGGTGTGTGGGGAGTAGTCTGGTGTGTGGGGGGAGTAGTCTGGTGTGTGTAGCCTAGCTTGGTCAGTAAGGAGTAGTCTGGTGTGTGTAGTCTACCTTGGTCAGTAGGGAGTAGTCTGGTGTGTATAGCCTAGCTTGGTCAGTAGGGAGTAGTCTGGTGTGTGTAGCCTAGCTTGGTCAGTAGGGAGTAGTTCGGTATGTGTAGCCTAGCTTGGTCAGTAAGGAGTAGTCTGGTGTGTGTAGCCTAGCTTGGTCAGTAGGGAGTAGTCTGGTGTGTGTAGCCTAGCTTGGTCAGTGGGGAGTAGTCTGGTGTGTGTAGCCTAGCTTGGTCAGTACGGAGTAGTCTGGTGTGTGTAGTCTAGGTTGGTCAGTGGGGAGTAGTCTGGTGTGTGCAGCCTAGCTTGGTCAGTAGGGAGTAGTTTGGTGTGTGTAGCCTAGCTTGGTCAGTAAGGAGTAGTCTGGTGTGTGTAGCCTAGGTTGGTCAGTGGGGAGTAGTCTGGTGTGTGTAGCTTAGGTTGGTCAGTGGGGAGTAGTCTGGTGTGTGGGGGTAGTCTGGTGTGTGTAGCTTAGGTTGGTCAGTGGGGAGTAGTCTGGTGTGTGTGGGGAGTAGTCTGGTGTGTGGGGAGTAGTCTGGTGTGTGTATCCTAGGTTGGTCAGTGGGGAGTAGTCTGGTGTGTGTGGGGAGTAGTCTGGTGTGTGTAGCCTAGCTTGGTCAGTAGGGAGTAGTCTGGTGTGTGTAGCCTAGGTTGGTCAGTGGGGAGTAGTCTGGTGTGTGTAGCTTAGGTTGGTCAGTGGGGAGTAGTCTGGTGTGTGGGGGTAGTCTGGTGTGTGGGGGGAGTAGTCTGGTGTGTGGGGAGTAGTCTGGTGTGTGGGGGGAGTAGTCTTGTGTGTGTAGCCTAGCTTGGCCAGTAAGGAGTAGTCTGGTGTGTGTAGCCTACCTTGGTCAGTAGGGAGTAGTCTGGTGTGTGTAGCCTAGCTTGGTCAGTAGGGAGTAGTCTGGTGTGTGTAGCCTAGCTTGGTCAGAAGGGAGTAGTCTGGTGTGTGAGGAGTAGTCTGGTGTGTGTAGCCTAGGTTGGTCAGTGAGGAGTAGTCTGGTGTGTGTGGGGAGTAGTCTGGTGTGTGGGGAGTAGTCTGGTGTGTGTATCCTAGGTTGGTCAGTGGGGAGTAGTCTGGTGTGTGTGGGGAGTAGTCTGGTGTGTGTGGGGAGTAGTCTGGTGTGTGGGGAGTAGTCTGGTGTGTGTATCCTAGGTTGGTCAGTGGGGAGTAGTCTGGTGTGTGTGGGGAGTAGTCTGGTGTGTGTAGCCTAGCTTGGTCAGTAGGGAGTATTCTGGTGTGTGTAGCCTAGGTTGGTCAGTGGGGAGTAGTCTGGTGTGTGTAGCTTAGGTTGGTCAGTGGGGAGTAGTCTGGTGTGTGGGGGTAGTCTGGTGTGTGGGGGGAGTAGTCTGGTGTGTGGGGAGTAGTCTGGTGTGTGGGGGGAGTAGTCTTGTGTGTGTAGCCTAGCTTGGCCAGTAAGGAGTAGTCTGGTGTGTGTAGCCTACCTTGGTCAGTAGGGAGTAGTCTGGTGTGTGTAGCCTAGCTTGGTCAGTAGGGAGTAGTTCGGTGTGTGTAGCCTAGCTTGGTCAGTAAGGAGTAATCTGGTGTGTGTAGCCTAGCTTGGTCAGTAGGGAGTAGTCTGGTGTGTGTAGCCTAGCTTGGTCAGTGGGAGTAGTCTGGTGTGTGTAGCCTAGCTTGGTCAGTACGGAGTAGTCTGGTGTGTGTAGCCTAGGTTGGTCAGTGGGGAGTAGTCTGGTGTGTGTAGCCTAGCTTGGTCAGTAGGGAGTAGTTTGGTGTGTGTAGCCTAGCTTGGTCAGTGGGGAGTAGTCTGGTGTGTGTGGGGAGTAGTCTGGTGTGTGGGGAGTAGTCTGGTGTGTGTATCCTAGGTTGGTCAGTGGGGAGTAGTCTGGTGTGTGTGGGGAGTAGTCTGGTGTGTGTAGCCTAGCTTGGTCAGTAGGGAGTAGTCTGGTGTGTGTAGCCTAGGTTGGTCAGTGGGGAGTAGTCTGGTGTGTGTAGCTTAGGTTGGTCAGTGGGGAGTAGTCTGGTGTGTGGGGGTAGTCTGGTGTGTGGGGGGAGTAGTCTGGTGTGTGGGGAGTAGTCTGGTGTGTGGGGGGAGTAGTCTTGTGTGTGTAGCCTAGCTTGGCCAGTAAGGAGTAGTCTGGTGTGTGTAGCCTACCTTGGTCAGTAGGGAGTAGTCTGGTGTGTGTAGCCTAGCTTGGTCAGTAGGGAGTAGTCTGGTGTGTGTAGCCTAGCTTGGTCAGAAGGGAGTAGTCTGGTGTGTGAGGAGTAGTCTGGTGTGTGTAGCCTAGGTTGGTCAGTGAGGAGTAGTCTGGTGTGTGTGGGGAGTAGTCTGGTGTGTGGGGAGTAGTCTGGTGTGTGTATCCTAGGTTGGTCAGTGGGGAGTAGTCTGGTGTGTGTGGGGAGTAGTCTGGTGTGTGTGGGGAGTAGTCTGGTGTGTGGGGAGTAGTCTGGTGTGTGTATCCTAGGTTGGTCAGTGGGGAGTAGTCTGGTGTGTGTGGGGAGTAGTCTGGTGTGTGTAGCCTAGCTTGGTCAGTAGGGAGTATTCTGGTGTGTGTAGCCTAGGTTGGTCAGCGGGGAGTAGTCTGGTGTGTGTAGCTTAGGTTGGTCAGTGGGGAGTAGTCTGGTGTGTGGGGGTAGTCTGGTGTGTGGGGGGAGTAGTCTGGTGTGTGGGGAGTAGTCTGGTGTGTGGGGGGAGTAGTCTTGTGTGTGTAGCCTAGCTTGGCCAGTAAGGAGTAGTCTGGTGTGTGTAGCCTACCTTGGTCAGTAGGGAGTAGTCTGGTGTGTGTAGCCTAGCTTGGTCAGTAGGGAGTAGTTCGGTGTGTGTAGCCTAGCTTGGTCAGTAAGGAGTAATCTGGTGTGTGTAGCCTAGCTTGGTCAGTAGGGAGTAGTCTGGTGTGTGTAGCCTAGCTTGGTCAGTGGGGAGTAGTCTGGTGTGTGGGGGTAGTCTGGTGTGTGGGGGGAGTAGTCTGGTGTGTGGGGAGTAGTCTGGTGTGTGGGGGGAGTAGTCTTGTGTGTGTAGCCTAGCTTGGCCAGTAAGGAGTAGTCTGGTGTGTGTAGCCTACCTTGGTCAGTAGGGAGTAGTCTGGTGTGTGTAGCCTAGCTTGGTCAGTAGGGAGTAGTCTGGTGTGTGTAGCCTAGCTTGGTCAGAAGGGAGTAGTCTGGTGTGTGAGGAGTAGTCTGGTGTGTGTAGCCTAGGTTGGTCAGTGAGGAGTAGTCTGGTGTGTGTGGGGAGTAGTCTGGTGTGTGTGGGGAGTAGTCTGGTGTGTGGGGAGTAGTCTGGTGTGTGTATCCTAGGTTGGTCAGTGGGGAGCAGTCTGGTGTGTGTGGGGAGTAGTCTGGTGTGTGTAGCCTAGCTTGGTCAGTAGGGAGTAGTCTGGTGTGTGTAGCCTAGGTTGGTCAGTGGGGAGTAGTCTGGTGTGTGTAGCTTAGGTTGGTCAGTGGGGAGTAGTCTGGTGTGTGGGGGTAGTCTGGTGTGTGGGGGAAGTAGTCTGGTGTGTGGGGAGTAGTCTGGTGTGTGGGGGGAGTAGTCTGGTGTGTGTAGCCTAGCTTGGTCAGTAAGGAGTAGTCTGGTGTGTGTAGCCTACCTTGGTCAGTAGGGAGTAGTCTGGTGTGTGTAGCCTAGCTTGGTCAGTAGGGAGTAGTCTGGTGTGTGTAGCCTAGCTTGGTCAGTAGGGAGTAGTTCGGTGTGTGTAGCCTAGCTTGGTCAGTAAGGAGTAGTCTGGTGTGTGTAGCCTAGCTTGGTCAGTAGGGAGTAGTCTGGTGTGTGTAGCCTAGCTTGGTCAGTGGGGAGTAGTCTGGTGTGTGTAGCCTAGCTTGGTCAGTACGGAGTAGTCTGGTGTGTGTAGCCTAGGTTGGTCAGTGGGGAGTAGTCTGGTGTGTGTAGCCTAGCTTGGTCAGTAGGGAGTAGTTTTGTGTGTGTAGCCTAGCTTGGTCAGTAAGGAGTAGTCTGGTGTGTGTAGCCTAGGTTGGTCAGTGGGGAGTAGTCTGGTGTGTGTAGCTTAGGTTGGTCAGTGGGGAGTAGTCTGGTGTGTGGGGGTAGTCTGGTGTGTGGGGGGAGTAGTCTGGTGTGTGGGCAGTAGTCTGGTGTGTGGGGGGAGTAGTCTGGTGTGTGTAGCCTAGCTTGGTCAGTAAGGAGTAGTCTGGTGTGTGTAGCCTACCTTGGTCAGTAGGGAGTAGTCTGGTGTGTGTAGCCTAGCTTGGTCAGTAGGGAGTAGTCTGATGTGTGTAGCCTAGCTTTGTCAGTAGGGAATAGTTCGGTGTGTGTAGCCTAGCTTGGTCAGTAAGGAGTAGTCTGGTGTGTGTAGCCTAGCTTGGTCAGTAGGGAGTAGTCTGGTGTGTGTAGCCTAGCTTGGTCAGTGGGGAGTAGTCTGGTGTGTGTAGCCTAGCTTGGTCAGTACGGAGTAGTCTGGTGTGTGTAGCCTGGGTTGGTCAGTGGGGAGTAGTCTGGTGTGTGTAGCCTAGCTTGGTCAGTAGGGAGTAGTTTGGTGTGTGTAGCCTAGCTTGGTCAGTAAGGAGTAGTCTGGTGTGTGTAGCCTAGCTTGGTCAGTAGGGAGTAGTCTGGTGTGTGTAGCCTAGCTTGGTCAGTGGGGAGTAGTCTGGTGTGTGTAGCCTAGCTTGGTCAGTAGGGAGTAGTCTGGTGTGTGTAGCCTAGGTTGGTCAGTGGGGAGTAGTCTGGTGTGTGTAGCCTAGCTTGGTCAGTAGGGAGTAGTCTGGTGTGTGTAGCCTAGGTTGGTCAGTGGGGAGTAGTCTGGTGTGTGTAGCCTAGGTTGGTCAGTGGGGAGTAGTCTGGTGTGTGTAGCCTAGCTTGGTCAGTAGGGAGTAGTCTGGTGTGTGTAGCCTAGCTTGGTCAGTAGGGAGTAGTCTGGTGTGTGTGGGGAGTAGTCTGGTGTGTGTAGCCTAGGTTGGTCAGTGGGGAGTAGTCTGGTGTGTGTAGCCTAGCTTGGTCAGTGGGGAGTAGTCTGGTGTGTGTAGCCTAGCTTGGTCAGTGAAGAGTAGTCTGGTGTGTGTAGCCTAGCTTGGTCAGTAGGGAGTAGTCTGGTGTGTGTAGCTTAGGTTGGTCAGTGGGGAGTAGTCTGGTGTGTGTGGGGAGTAGTCTGGTGTGTGGGGAGTAGTCTGGTGTGTGTATCCTAGGTTGGTCAGTGGGGAGTAGTCTGGTGTGGGTGGGGAGTAGTCTGGTGTGTGTAGCCTAGCTTGGTCAGTAGGGAGTGGTCTGGTGTGTGTAGCCTAGGTTGGTCAGTGGGGAGTAGTCTGGTGTGTGTAGCTTAGGTTGGTCAGTGGGGAGTAGTCTGGTGTGTGGGGGTAGTCTGGTGTGTGGGGGGAGTAGTCTGGTGTGTGGGGAGTAGTCTGGTGTGTGGGGGGAGTAGTCTTGTGTGTGTAGCCTAGCTTGGCCAGTAAGGAGTAGTCTGGTGTGTGTAGCCTAGGTTGGTCAGTGGGGAGTAGTCTGGTGTGTGTAGCCTAGGTTGGTCAGTGGGGAGTAGTCTGGTGTGTGTAGCCTAGCTTGGTCAGTAGGGAGTAGTCTGGTGTGTGTGGGGAGTAGTCTGGTGTGTGTAGCCTAGGTTGGTCAGTGGGGAGTAGTCTGGTGTGTGTAGCCTAGCTTGGTCAGTGGGGAGTCGTCTGGTGTGTGTAGCCTAGCTTGGTCAGTGAAGAGTAGTCTGGTGTGTGTAGCCTAGCTTGGTCAGTGGGGAGTAGTCTGGTGTGTGTAGCCTAGCTTGGTCAGTAGGGAGTAGTCTGGTGTGTGTGGGGAGTAGTCTGGTGTGTGTAGCCTAGGTTGGTCAGTGGGGAGTAGTCTGGTGTGTGTAGCCTAGCTTGGTCAGTGGGGAGTAGTCTGGTGTGTGTAGCCTAGCTTGGTCAGTGAAGAGTAGTCTGGTGTGTGTAGCCTAGCTTGGTCAGTAGGGAGTAGTCTGGTGTGTGTAGCTTAGGTTGGTCAGTGGGGAGTAGTCTGGTGTGTGTGGGGAGTAGTCTGGTGTGTGGGGAGTAGTCTGGTGTGTGTATCCTAGGTTGGTCAGTGGGGAGTAGTCTGGTGTGTGTGGGGAGTAGTCTGGTGTGTGTAGCCTAGCTTGGTCAGTAGGGAGTGGTCTGGTGTGTGTAGCCTAGGTTGGTCAGTGGGGAGTAGTCTGGTGTGTGTAGCTTAGGTTGGTCAGTGGGGAGTAGTCTGGTGTGTGGGGGTAGTCTGGTGTGTGGGGGGAGTAGTCTGGTGTGTGGGGAGTAGTCTGGTGTGTGGGGGGAGTAGTCTTGTGTGTGTAGCCTAGCTTGGCCAGTAAGGAGTAGTCTGGTGTGTGTAGCCTACCTTGGTCAGTAGGGAGTAGTCTGGTGTGTGTAGCCTAGCTTGGTCAGTAGGGAGTAGTCTGGTGTGTGTAGCCTAGCTTGGTCAGAAGGGAGTAGTCTGGTGTGTGAGGAGTAATCTGGTGTGTGTAGCCTAGGTTGGTCAGTGAGGAGTAGTCTGGTGTGTGTGGGGAGTAGTCTGGTGTGTGGGGAGTAGTCTGGTGTGTGTATCCTAGGTTGGTCAGTGGGGAGTAGTCTGGTGTGTGTGGGGAGTAGTCTGGTGTGTGTAGCCTAGCTTGGTCAGTAGGGAGTAGTCTGGTGTGTGTAGCCTAGGTTGGTCAGTGGGGAGTAGTCTGGTGTGTGTAACTTAGGTTGGTCAGTGGGGAGTAGTCTGGTGTGTGGGGGTAGTCTGGTGTGTGGGGGGAGTAGTCTGGTGTGTGGGGAGTAGTCTGGTGTGTGGGGGGAGTAGTCTGGTGTGTGTAGCCTAGCTTGGTCAGTAAGGAGTAGTCTGGTGTGTGTAGCCTACCTTGGTCAGTAGGGAGTAGTCTGGTGTGTGTAGCCTAGCTTGGTCAGTAGGGAGTAGTCTGGTGTGTGTAGCCTAGCTTGGTCAGTAGGGAGTAGTTCGGTGTGTGTAGCCTAGCTTGGTCAGTAAGGAGTAATCTGGTGTGTGTAGCCTAGCTTGGTCAGTAGGGAGTAGTATGGTGTGTGTAGCCTAGCTTGGTCAGTGGGGAGTAGTCTGGTGTGTGTAGCCTAGCTTGGTCAGTACGGAGTAGTCTGGTGTGTGTAGCCTAGGTTGGTCAGTGGGGAGTAGTCTGGTGTGTGTAGCCTAGCTTGGTCAGTAGGGAGTAGTTTGGTGTGTGTAGCCTAGCTTGGTCAGTAAGGAGTAGTCTGGTGTGTGTATCCTAGGTTGGTCAGTGGGGAGTAGTCTGGTGTGTGTAGCTTAGGTTGGTCAGTGGGGAGTAGTCTGGTGTGTGGGGGTAGTCTGGTGTGTGGGGGGAGTAGTCTGGTGTGTGGGGAGTAGTCTGGTGTGTGGGGGGAGTAGTCTGGTGTGTGTAGCCTAGCTTGGTCAGTAAGGAGTAGTCTGGTGTGTGTAGCCTACCTTGGTCAGTAGGGAGTAGTCTGGTGTGTGTAGCCTAGCTTGGTCAGTAGGGAGTAGTCTGGTGTGTGTAGCCTAGCTTTGTTAGTAGGGAGTAGTTCGGTGTGTGTAGCCTAGCTTGGTCAGTAAGGAGTAGTCTGGTGTGTGTAGCCTAGCTTGGTCAGTAGGGAGTAGTCTGGTGTGTGTAGCCTAGCTTGGTTAGTGGGGAGTAGTCTGGTGTGTGTAGCCTAGCTTGGTCAGTACGGAGTAGTCTGGTGTGTGTAGCCTGGGTTGGTCAGTGGGGAGTAGTCTGGTGTGTGTAGCCTAGCTTGGTCAGTAGGGAGTAGTTTGGTGTGTGTAGCCTAGCTTGGTCAGTAAGGAGTAGTCTGGTGTGTGTAGCCTAGCTTGGTCAGTAGGGAGTAGTCTGGTGTGTGTAGCCTAGCTTGGTCAGTGGGGAGTAGTCTGGTGTGTAGCCTAGCTTGGTCAGTAGGGAGTAGTATGGTGTGTGTAGCCTAGGTTGGTCAGTGGGGAGTAGTCTGGTGTGTGTAGCCTAGCTTGGTCAGTAGGGAGTAGTCTGGTGTGTGTAGCCTAGGTTGGTCGGTGGGGAGTAGTCTGGTGTGTGTAGCCTAGGTTGGTCAGTGGGGAGTAGTCTGGTGTGTGTAGCCTAGCTTGGTCAGTAGGGAGTAGTCTGGTGTGTGTGGGGAGTAGTCTGGTGTGTGTAGCCTAGGTTGGTCAGTGGGGAGTAGTCTGGTGTGTGTAGCCTAGCTTGGTCAGTGGGGAGTCGTCTGGTGTGTGTAGCCTAGGTTGGTCAGTGGGGAGTAGTCTGGTGTGTGTGGGGAGTAGTCTGGTGTGTGTAGCCTAGCTTGGTCAGTAGGGAGTAGTCTGGTGTGTGTAGCCTAGGTTGGTCAGTGGGGAGTAGTCTGGTGTGTGTAACTTAGGTTGGTCAGTGGGGAGTAGTCTGGTGTGTGGGGGTAGTCTGGTGTGTGGGGGGAGTAGTCTGGTGTGTGGGGAGTAGTCTGGTGTGTGGGGGGAGTAGTCTGGTGTGTGTAGCCTAGCTTGGTCAGTAAGGAGTAGTCTGGTGTGTGTAGCCTACCTTGGTCAGTAGGGAGTAGTCTGGTGTGTGTAGCCTAGCTTGGTCAGTAGGGAGTAGTCTGGTGTGTGTAGCCTAGCTTGGTCAGTAGGGAGTAGTTCGGTGTGTGTAGCCTAGCTTGGTCAGTAAGGAGTAATCTGGTGTGTGTAGCCTAGCTTGGTCAGTAGGGAGTAGTCTGGTGTGTGTAGCCTAGCTTGGTCAGTGGGGAGTAGTCTGGTGTGTGTAGCCTAGCTTGGTCAGTACGGAGTAGTCTGGTGTGTGTAGCCTAGGTTGGTCAGTGGGGAGTAGTCTGGTGTGTGTAGCCTAGCTTGGTCAGTAGGGAGTAGTTTGGTGTGTGTAGCCTAGCTTGGTCAGTAAGGAGTAGTCTGGTGTGTGTAGCCTAGGTTGGTCAGTGGGGAGTAGTCTGGTGTGTGTAGCTTAGGTTGGTCAGTGGGGAGTAGTCTGGTGTGTGGGGGTAGTCTGGTGTGTGGGGGGAGTAGTCTGGTGTGTGGGGAGTAGTCTGGTGTGTGGGGGGAGTAGTCTGGTGTGTGTAGCCTAGCTTGGTCAGTAAGGAGTAGTCTGGTGTGTGTAGCCTACCTTGGTCAGTAGGGAGTAGTCTGGTGTGTGTAGCCTAGCTTGGTCAGTAGGGAGTAGTCTGGTGTGTGTAGCCTAGCTTTGTTAGTAGGGAGTAGTTCGGTGTGTGTAGCCTAGCTTGGTCAGTAAGGAGTAGTCTGGTGTGTGTAGCCTAGCTTGGTCAGTAGGGAGTAGTCTGGTGTGTGTAGCCTAGCTTGGTTAGTGGGGAGTAGTCTGGTGTGTGTAGCCTAGCTTGGTCAGTACGGAGTAGTCTGGTGTGTGTAGCCTGGGTTGGTCAGTGGGGAGTAGTCTGGTGTGTGTAGCCTAGCTTGGTCAGTAGGGAGTAGTTTGGTGTGTGTAGCCTAGCTTGGTCAGTAAGGAGTAGTCTGGTGTGTGTAGCCTAGCTTGGTCAGTAGGGAGTAGTCTGGTGTGTGTAGCCTAGCTTGGTCAGTGGGGAGTAGTCTGGTGTGTGTAGCCTAGCTTGGTCAGTAGGGAGTAGTCTGGTGTGTGTAGCCTAGGTTGGTCAGTGGGGAGTAGTCTGGTGTGTGTAGCCTAGCTTGGTCAGTAGGGAGTAGTCTGGTGTGTGTAGCCTAGGTTGGTCGGTGGGGAGTAGTCTGGTGTGTGTAGCCTAGGTTGGTCAGTGGGGAGTAGTCTGGTGTGTGTAGCCTAGCTTGGTCAGTAGGGAGTAGTCTGGTGTGTGTGGGGAGTAGTCTGGTGTGTGTAGCCTAGGTTGGTCAGTGGGGAGTAGTCTGGTGTGTGTAGCCTAGCTTGGTCAGTGGGGAGTCGTCTGGTGTGTGTAGCCTAGCTTGGTCAGTGAAGAGTAGTCTGGTGTGTGTAGCCTAGCTTGGTCAGTGGGGAGTAGTCTGGTGTGTGTAGCCTAGCTTGGTCAGTAGGGAGTAGTCTGGTGTGTGTGGGGAGTAGTCTGGTGTGTGTAGCCTAGGTTGGTCAGTGGGGAGTAGTCTGGTGTGTGTAGCCTAGCTTGGTCAGTGGGGAGTAGTCTGGTGTGTGTAGCCTAGCTTGGTCAGTGAAGAGTAGTCTGGTGTGTGTAGCCTAGCTTGGTCAGTAGGGAGTAGTCTGGTGTGTGTAGCTTAGGTTGGTCAGTGGGGAGTAGTCTGGTGTGTGTGGAGAGTAGTCTGGTGTGTGGGGAGTAGTCTGGTGTGTGTATCCTAGGTTGGTCAGTGGGGAGTAGTCTGGTGTGTGTGGGGAGTAGTCTGGTGTGTGTAGCCTAGCTTGGTCAGTAGGGAGTAGTCTGGTGTGTGTAGCCTAGGTTGGTCAGTGGGGAGTAGTCTGGTGTGTGTAGCTTAGGTTGGTCAGTGGGGAGTAGTCTGGTGTGTGGGGGTAGTCTGGTGTGTGGGGGGAGTAGTCTGGTGTGTGGGGAGTAGTCTGGTGTGTGGGGGGAGTAGTCTTGTGTGTGTAGCCTAGCTTGGCCAGTAAGGAGTAGTCTGGTGTGTGTAGCCTACCTTGGTCAGTAGGGAGTAGTCTGGTGTGTGTAGCCTAGCTTGGTCAGTAGGGAGTAGTCTGGTGTGTGTAGCCTAGCTTGGTCAGAAGGGAGTAGTCTGGTGTGTGAGGAGTAGTCTGGTGTGTGTAGCCTAGGTTGGTCAGTGAGGAGTAGTCTGGTGTGTGTGGGGAGTAGTCTGGTGTGTGTGGGGAGTAGTCTGGTGGGTGGGGAGTAGTCTGGTGTGTGTATCCTAGGTTGGTCAGTGGGGAGTAGTCTGGTGTGTGTGGGGAGTAGTCTGGTGTGTGTAGCCTAGCTTGGTCAGTAGGGAGTAGTCTGGTGTGTGTAGCCTAGGTTGGTCAGTGGGGAGTAGTCTGGTGTGTGTAGCTTAGGTTGGTCAGTGGGGAGTAGTCTGGTGTGTGGGGGTAGTCTGGTGTGTGGGGGGAGTAGTCTGGTGTGTGGGGAGTAGTCTGGTGTGTGGGGGGAGTAGTCTGGTGTGTGTAGCCTAGCTTGGTCAGTAAGGAGTAGTCTGGTGTGTGTAGCCTACCTTGGTCAGTAGGGAGTAGTCTGGTGTGTGTAGCCTAGCTTGGTCAGTAGGGAGTAGTCTGGTGTGTGTAGCCTAGCTTGGTCAGAAGGGAGTAGTCTGGTGTGTGGGGAGTAGTCTGGTGTGTGGGGGGAGTAGTATGGTGTGTGTAGCCTAGCTTGGTCAGTAAGGAGTAGTCTGGTGTGTGTAGCCTACCTTGGTCAGTAGGGAGTAGTCTGGTGTGTGTAGCCTACCTTGGTCAGTAGGGAGTAGTCTGGTGTGTGTAGCCTAGCTTGGTCAGTAGGGAGTAGTCTGGTGTGTGTAGCCTAGCTTGGTCAGAAGGGAGTAGTCTGGTGTGTGAGGAGTAGTCTGGTGTGTGTAGCCTAGGTTGGTCAGTGAGGAGTAGTCTGGTGTGTGTGGGGAGTAGTCTGGTGTGTGGGGAGTAGTCTGGTGTGTGTATCCTAGGTTGGTCAGTGGGGAGTAGTCTGGTGTGTGTGGGGAGTAGTCTGGTGTGTGTAGCCTAGCTTGGTCAGTAGGGAGTAGTCTGGTGTGTGTAGCCTAGGTTGGTCAGTGGGGAGTAGTCTGGTGTGTGTAGCTTAGGTTGGTCAGTGGGGAGTAGTCTGGTGTGTGGGGGTAGTCTGGTGTGTGGGGGGAGTAGTCTTGTGTGTGGGGAGTAGTCTGGTGTGTGGGGGGAGTAGTCTGGTGTGTGTAGCCTAGCTTGGTCAGTAAGGAGTAGTCTGGTGTGTGTAGCCTACCTTGGTCAGTAGGGAGTAGTTTGGTGTGTGTAGCCTAGCTTGGTCAGTAGGGAGTAGTCTGGTGTGTGTAGCCTAGCTTGGTCAGTAGGGAGTAGTTCGGTGTGTGTAGCCTAGCTTGGTCAGTAAGGAGTAATCTGGTGTGTGTAGCCTAGCTTGGTCAGTAGGGAGTAGTCTGGTGTGTGTAGCCTAGCTTGGTCAGTGGGGAGTAGTCTGGTGTGTGTAGCCTAGCTTGGTCAGTACGGAGTAGTCTGGTGTGTGTAGCCTAGGTTGGTCAGTGGGGAGTAGTCTGGTGTGTGTAGCCTAGCTTGGTCAGTAGGGAGTAGTTTGGTGTGTGTAGCCTAGCTTGGTCAGTAGGGAGTAGTCTGGTGTGTGTAGCCTAGGTTGGTCAGTGGGGAGTAGTCTGGTGTGTGTAGCTTAGGTTGGTCAGTGGGGAGTAGTCTGGTGTGTGGGGGTAGTCTGGTGTGTGGGGGGAGTAGTCTGGTGTGTGGGGAGTAGTCTGGTGTGTGGGGGGAGTAGTCTGGTGTGTGTAGCTTAGCTTGGTCAGTAAGGAGTAGTCTGGTGTGTGTAGCCTACCTTGGTCAGTAGGGCGTAGTCTGGTGTGTGTAGCCTAGCTTGGTCAGTAGGGAGTAGTCTGGTGTGTGTAGCCTAGCTTTGTCAGTAGGGAGTAGTTCGGTGTGTGTAGCCTAGCTTGGTCAGTAAGGAGTAGTCTGGTGTGTGTAGCCTAGCTTGGTCAGTAGGGAGTAGTCTGGTGTGTGTAGCCTAGCTTGGTTAGTGGGGAGTAGTCTGGTGTGTGTAGCCTAGCTTGGTCAGTACGGAGTAGTCTGGTGTGTGTAGCCTGGGTTGGTCAGTGGGGAGTAGTCTGGTGTGTGTAGCCTAGCTTGGTCAGTAGGGAGTAGTTTGGTGTGTGTAGCCTAGCTTGGTCAGTAAGGAGTAGTCTGGTGTGTGTAGCCTAGCTTGGTCAGTAGGGAGTAGTCTGGTGTGTGTAGCCTAGCTTGGTCAGTGGGGAGTAGTCTGGTGTGTGTAGCCTAGCTTGGTCAGTAGGGAGTAGTCTGGTGTGTGTAGCCTAGGTTGGTCAGTGGGGAGTAGTCTGGTGTGTGTAGCCTAGGTTGGTCAGTGGGGAGTAGTCTGGTGTGTGTAGCCTAGGTTGGTCAGTGGGGAGTAGTCTGGTGTGTGTAGCCTAGCTTGGTCAGTAGGGAGTAGTCTGGTGTGTGTGAGGAGTAGTCTGGTGTGTGTAGCCTAGGTTGGTCAGTGGGGAGTAGTCTGGTGTGTGTAGCCTAGCTTGGTCAGTGGGGAGTCGTCTGGTGTGTGTAGCCTAGCTTGGTCAGTGAAGAGTAGTCTGGTGTGTGTAGCCTAGCTTGGTCAGTGGGGAGTAGTCTGGAGTGTGTAACCTAGCTTGGTCAGTAGGGAGTAGTCTGGTGTGTGTGGGGAGTAGTCTGGTGTGTGTAGCCTAGGTTGGTCAGTGGGGAGTAGTCTGGTGTGTGTAGCCTAGCTTGGTCAGTGGGGAGTAGTCTGGTGTGTGTAGCCTAGCTTGGTCAGTGAAGAGTAGTCTGGTGTGTGTAGCCTAGCTTGGTCAGTAGGGAGTAGTCTGGTGTGTGTAGCTTAGGTTGGTCAGTGGGGAGTAGTCTGGTGTGTGTGGAGAGTAGTCTGGTGTGTGGGGAGTAGTCTGGTGTGTGTATCCTAGGTTGGTCAGTGGGGAGTAGTCTGGTGTGTGTGGGGAGTAGTCGGGTGTGTGTAGCCTAGCTTGGTCAGTAGGGAGTAGTCTGGTGTGTGTAGCCTAGGTTGGTCAGTGGGGAGTAGTCTGGTGTGTGTAGCTTAGGTTGGTCAGTGGGGAGTAGTCTGGTGTGTGGGGGTAGTCTGGTGTGTGGGGGGAGTAGTCTGGTGTGTGGGGAGTAGTCTGGTGTGTGGGGGGAGTAGTCTTGTGTGTGTAGCCTAGCTTGGCCAGTAAGGAGTAGTCTGGTGTGTGTAGCCTACCTTGGTCAGTAGGGAGTAGTCTGGTGTGTGTAGCCTAGCTTGGTCAGTAGGGAGTAGTCTGGTGTGTGTAGCCTAGCTTGGTCAGAAGGGAGTAGTCTGGTGTGTGAGGAGTAGTCTGGTGTGTGTAGCCTAGGTTGGTCAGTGAGGAGTAGTCTGGTGTGTGTGGGGAGTAGTCTGGTGTGTGTGGGGAGTAGTCTGGTGGGTGGGGAGTAGTCTGGTGTGTGTATCCTAGGTTGGTCAGTGGGGAGTAGTCTGGTGTGTGTGGGGAGTAGTCTGGTGTGTGTAGCCTAGCTTGGTGAGTAGGGAGTAGTCTGGTGTGTGTAGCCTAGGTTGGTACGTGGGGAGTAGTCTGGTGTGTGTAGCTTAGGTTGGTCAGTGGGGAGTAGTCTGGTGTGTGGGGGTAGTCTGGTGTGTGGGGGGAGTAGTCTGGTGTGTGGGGAGAGTAGTCTGGTGTGTGTAGCCTAGCTTGGTCAGTAAGGAGTAGTCTGGTGTGTGTAGCCTACCTTGGTCAGTAGGGAGTAGTCTGGTGTGTGTAGCCTAGCTTGGTCAGTAGGGAGTAGTCTGGTGTGTGTAGCCTAGCTTGGTCAGAAGGGAGTAGTCTGGTGTGTGGGGAGTAGTCTGGTGTGTGGGGGGAGTAGTATGGTGTGTGTAGCCTAGCTTGGTCAGTAAGGAGTAGTCTGGTGTGTGTAGCCTACCTTGGTCAGTAGGGAGTAGTCTGGTGTGTGTAGCCTAGCTTGGTCAGTAGGGAGTAGTCTGGTGTGTGTAGCCTAGCTTGGTCAGAAGGGAGTAGTCTGGTGTGTGAGGAGTAGTCTGGTGTGTGTAGCCTAGCTTGGTTAGTAGGGAGTAGTCTGGTGTCTGGAGGGTAGTCTCGTGTGTGTGGGGAGTAGTCTGGTGTGTAGCCTAGCTTGGTCAGTAGGGAGTAGTCTGGTGTGTGGGGGGAGTAGTCTGGTGTGTGGGGAGTAGGCTGGTGTGTGGGGAGTAGTCTGGTGTGTGTAGCCTAGCTTGGTCAGTGGGGAGTAGTCTGGTGTGTGGGGGGGGGGGGAGAGTAGTCTGGTGTGTGGGGAGTAGTCTGGTGTGTGTAGCCTAGCTTGGTCAGTGGGGATTATTTTGGAGTGTGTAGCCTAGTTTGGTCAGTGGGGAGTAGTCTCGAGTGGGTAGCCTAGTTTGGTCAGTGGGGAGTAGTCTGGTGTGTGTAGCCTAGCTTGGTCAGTGGGGATTAGTCTGGAGTGTGTAGCCTAGTTTGGTCAGTGGGGAGTAGTCTGGTGTGTGTAGCCTAGGTTGGTCAGTGGGGAGTAGTCTGGTGTGTGGGGGGTAGTCTGGTGGGTGGGGGAGTAGTCTGGTGTGTGGGGGAGTAGTCTGGTGTGTGGGGAGTAGTCTGGTGTGTGGGGGGAGTAGTCTGGTGTGTGTAGCCTAGCTTGGTCAGTAGGGAGTAGTCTGGTGTGTGTAGCCTACCTTGGTCAGTAGGGAGTAGTCCGGTGTGTGTAGCCTAGCTTGGTCAGTAGGGAGTAGTCTGGTGTGTTTAGCCTAGCTTGGTCAGAAGGGAGTAGTCTGGTGTGTGGGGAGTAGTCTGGTGTGTGTAGCCTAGCCTTGTCAGTAAGGACTAGTATGGTGTGTGGGGGGAGTATTCTGGTGTGTGGGGAGTAGTCTGGTGTGTGGGGAGTAGTCTGGTGTGTGTAGCCTAGCTTGGTCAGTGGGGAGTAGTCTGGTGTGTGGGGGGGGGGGAGTAGTCTGGTGTGTAGGGAGTAGTCTGGTGTGTGTAGCCTAGCTTGGTCAGTGGGGATTAGTCTGGAGTGTGTAGCCTAGTTTGGTCAGTGGGGAGTAGTCTGGAGTGTGTAACCTAGTTTGGTCAGTGGGGAGTAGTCTGGAGTGTGTAGCCTAGTTTGGTCAGTGGGGATTAGTCTGGTGTGCGTAGCCTAGCTTGATCAGTGGGGAGTAGTCTGAAGTGTGGGGGGAGTAGTCTGGTGTGTGGGGAGTTGTCTGGTGATTTTAGCCTAGCTTGATCAGTGGGGAGTAGTCAGGTGTGTGGGGAGTAGTCTTGTGTGCGGGGAGTAGTCTGGTGTGTGGGGAGTAGTCTGGTGTGTATAGCCTAGCTTGGTCAGCGGGGAGTAGTCTGGTGTGTGGGGGGAGTAGTCTGGTGTGTGGGGAGTAGTCTGGTGTGTGTAGCCTAGCTTGGTCAGTGGGGTTTAGTCTGGTGTGTGGGGGGAGTAGTCTGGAGTGTGTAGCCTAGTTTGGTCAGTTAGGATTAGTCTGGTGTGTGTAGCCTAGCTTGATCAGTGGGGAGTAGTCTGGTGTGTGTAGCCTAGTTTGGTCAGTGGGGAGTAGTCTGGTGTGTGTAGCCTAGCTTGATCAGTGGGGAGTAGTCTGGTGTGTGTAGCCTAGTTTGGTCAGTGTTGATTAGTCTGGTGTGTGTAGCCTAGTTTGGTCAGTGGGGAGTAGTCTGGAGTGTGTAGCCTAGTTTGGTCAGTGGGGATTAGTCTGGTGTGTGTAGCCTAGCTTGATCAGTGGGGAGTAGTCTGGTGTGTAGCCTAGTTTGGTCAGTGGGGAGTGGTCTGGTGTATGGAGGGAGTAGTCTGGTGTGTGGGGAGTAGTCTGGTGTGTGTGGGGAGTAGTCTGGTGTGTGTGGGGAGTAGTATGGTGTGTGGGGAGTAGTCTGGTGTGTGGAGGGAGTAGTCTGGTGTGTGGGGGGAGTAGTCTGGTGTGTCAGTGGGGAGTAGTCTGGTGTGGGGGGGGGGAGTAGTCTGGTGTGTAGATGGAGTAGTCTGGTGTGTGGGCGGAGTAGACTGGTATGTGTGGAGTGCTCTGGTGTGTGTGGGGAGTAGTCTGGTGTGTGGGGAGTAGTCTGGTGTGTGGGGAGTAGTCTGGTGTGTGGGGAGTAGTAGTAGTTATTGATTGTAGTATGTACCAAAGCCGATCTATTTGATGGAGCTCTGTCGCAGACGGTAAAGGGGTCTGCTCTATTCTACTTCAATCTTTACTCACTCTAAACAAATTCAAATAACAGTAAATATAAACACAATAAAACATATTATTTATCCAAGAAACACTGCCAACTATAAACTTATTCTTTCATTCACCATTTATACGTCATGATACCCGATTCTCCTAATCTGTTCTGCTGATCTGCTCTCCTAATCTGGTCTGCTAATCTGGCCTGCTGCGATCGAACTTAGTAATGGTAAAGTTCGTAGCTTCTGAACAGAGGTATGACGCCTGTGGCCTGTTACTCTTCGTCGGCGGTAGATCAAAGTGGTCTCCATTTGGGCAGGTTTGACTGTATGAAATATGATCCATGGGATCACTGGGAAATTGCCTCCGTCGCCTAAATCTCAACTCAAATCTACCTCAACTGCATATCTTCGTCGCCTGTCCGCCACTGAGCTTTTCTTTCCAAAGTACCTAAGTCTCTGAAGTGAAGTGCTCTCTCTCTCTGTCTGTGAAGTGAAGTGTTCTCTCTCTGTCTGTGAAGTGAAGTGTTGTCTCTCTGTCTGTGAAGTGAAGTGCTCTCTCTTTGTCTGTGAAGTGAAGTGCTCTCTCTCTCTCTGTCTGTGAAGTGAAGTGCTCTCTCTCTGTCTGTGAAGTGAAATGTTCTCTCTCTGTGGTTTTCAAATCTGCCTCGACTGCACCGCCTGCCGTCCACTGAGCGTCTCTGTCGAAAGTCTTCTCCATCTAATCTCTGAAGTCTTTTATCTCGGGTGCCTGCTCTCTACTGAACGTCTCTTTCCAATTCTGTCTCCAGTACTCATCCTAACGTCTCTCTACACCTGGATTTATATTCGATCTACCTCCCAGATAACGTGATTTCCCAAACCGCGCGCGTTTTTATCCGTCTGCTTGCCATATCCCCCATCCCATTCGCGTGCTTTCCAGAATTGTCGGCGGCAACAATTCTAGGTATCTCTAACCACTATCGTTCCAGGTGTTAATACCTGGCCTGTAACTTACGTCAGGTTACGAATGGTTCGTGTTGGCTGCTCAAATATTGGCGGGACTGAGTTCAGCTGCACTGACTCAAATCCCCCTAAAAAGAAATAAATAAATGCTCTTACCTATATATTGTATGTGCAGCTAAGATCTGCTAAAGTAGTAGTAGTTTGTAGTAGTAGTAGTTAGTAGTAATAGATAGTAGTAGTAAGTGCTAGTAGTATTAGAAGTTAGTTGTAGTTAGTTGTAGTAATATTAGTTAGTAGTAGTTAGTAGTAGGTGTAGTAGTTAGTAGTAGTAGCAGTTAGTAGTAATAGTAGCATTAGTCTCTAGTAGTAGTTAGTAGTAGTAATAGAAGTAGTAGTAGTAGTAGTTAGTAGTAGTAGTAGTATTAGTTAGTAGTGGTAGTAGTTAGTAGTAGAAGTAGTTAGTACTAGTTAGTAGTAACTAGTAGTAGTTAGTAGTAGTAGTAATAGTAGTTAATAGTAGTAGTAGTAGCATCAGTAGCATTAGTAGTAATAGTAGTAGTTAGTAGTAGTAGTAATAGTTAGTCGTAGTAGTAATAAGTAATAGTAGTAGTAGTAGTAGTAGTAGTAGTAGTAGTAGTAGTAGTAGTAGTAGTGAGGACCCTACATTTGGGCAGGCACTAGAAATGATGACACTACATGTGGATTGATATACTGTAAGACATCCTTAACTAACTGTTATCCACGAATACGTCATCCACAAACTGTAGGACATTGACAATAAATGTAGGTCGAGAAGAGAGAGGCGCCTTTCAGGATTGATCAGGAGTGTACAACCAGCGAGCTACAAGAATCAGCAGAATCCATACTTTCACGGAGTGATGAAAGGAACTGAGCACCCAGAGAGATGGCAGGGCTGTCAGTTCTGCGGCTTATAACATAGCATTGTCCCAATCATTCAGCTGTTGGCTCCTACGTGACGGCTTTGCTTCAACCTCGTCTCGCTCCGTAACATGAAACTATTCAGCCTTAAACAGTCGGTGATTATCATTAGAATTTCGTTTTACATGGTGAGGTTGCCAGCACCAAGCACAACCTCTTTAGTCAACCTTTACCACGCTCTAAGAAGGTCACAGTTTACATATTCATCTCATCTCGTGCTGTATTAGGGTTAATATTTCAGTGGCAGTAATTAAAGAGTGAATATTGCATAACCGCAGTTGGTGATTTGGGACAAAGTAATGAATGATGCAGTACGTCGCAAGACAACTAGCTGATAGTGTTTTCGTATTGTCTGTTGGCGTGTTTATACACTCACCCAAACCAACACACACTCACCAACACTCACCCACACCAACACACTCACCCACACTCATACACACTCACCCAGACTCACCCCCACTCACCCACACCAACACACCCACTCAAACTCACCCACACACCCTCACACTCACCCACACTCATCAACACCAACACACACACTCACCCACACTCACACACACCCACACCAACACACACACTCACACTCACCCACACCAACACACACACCCACACTCACCCACACTCACCCACACCAACACGCTCACCCACACTCACCCACACCAACACACTCACCCACACTCACCCACACACACCCACACCAACACACTCACCCACACTCACCCACACCAACACACACACTCACACTCACTCACACTCACCCACACTCACCCACACCAACACACACACCCACACTCAACCACACTCACCCACACCAACACACACACACCCACACTCATCCACACTCACCCACACGAACACCCACACCCACACTCACCCACACTCACCCACACTCACCCACACCAACACACACAATCACACTCACCCACACTCACCCACACCAACACACACACCAACACTCACCCACACCAACACACCCACACTCACTCACCCACACTAACACACTCACCCACACCAACACACTAACCCACACTCACCCACACCAACACACTCACCCACACTCACTCACACTCATCCACACTAACACACTCACCCACACTCACCCACACCAACACACTAACCCACACTCACCATCACCAACACACTCACCCACACTCACTCACACTCACCCACACCAACACACTCACCCACACTCACCCACACCAACACACACACTCACACTCACCCACACCAACACACTCACCCACACTCACCCACACCAACACACACACTCACACTCACCCACCCCAACACACACACCCACACTCACCCACACTCACCCACACACACCCACACTCACCCACACCAACACACACACCCACACACACCCACACTCAGCCACACCAATACACACACCCACACTCACCCACACCAACACACACACCTACACTCACCCACACCAACACACACCCCCACACTCACCCACACCAACACACACACCTACACTCACCCACACCAACACACACCCACACTCACCCACACACACCCACACTCACCCACACCAACACACACCCCCACACTCACCCACAGACATTAATTAATGTGCTGAATGAACTTCTAGAATAATCATGTCTGCACTTGTTAAACAAACAGTTTATGTGAAATGAATACAATCTATCAGACTTGATGAAAATGGCTTCACGAGTTGCCAGGATGTGTACACAAGAGAATGAAGCTCCAACAGTAGTTTACGCCAGAGAGTGTAATTTGGAGCGATCTAGAACTTGTTCAAGGAAAGAAAAAAGCAACATATGCACACAATCCTATACAAGAAGCATGTACACACATAATGTCGTGTATATTCTGTTAATTTCTTTTCTTTTTCTTTGTGGTTTCTTCTCAAACACAACTTCTCTTACAAACGTGGTCCGTTCGAGGTTTCTTTAGTCACAACACATGTTATTCTAGGCTGGGCCGGGCCATGTTGCCAGTCTGCTTCTCTCGTGGAGTCAGCAGATATGGTAGAACATCTTCTACTGTTTCTTTGTTCATTAAATAGTTTCACTTTTATGTGGGCCCAATGTTTGTTACTTGTTGAACAGAAGCGTCTCCAGGCTGGCGTGGCGTGTTTGTAGTCAGAATTGTGTATCTACCAATGTTTGGGCTAGCCTGGAGCTTCTCTGAACTCATAACAATAATAAACACATCTTTTCCTCACACGAGCGTGCCAGGAGTGTAGGGGGCGGCCAAGAAACACAACGTACACGTAATCCTCTAACTAGACTTGCCAGAACTCATCGAGTTGAAACAATATTATCATACGATGTTAATCAGGGTCAGGCAAAACATACTGACCAAGGCCTTCACCTCGGATTCTTCGTAGCCCTTCCTAGAAACGGGCTGTTTTCACACACACACACACCACAAAACAAAAACACATTTTTTCCTGGTTTATTCCCAATGCTCAGAAACACTGACATGATATTTACAAAGGAGGAATTAAGGGCGCTTCTTCTTACAGTCATCATATAATGTGAAGGCTAGACTTTTATTTTATCTACGACTGAAGAAAACAGATGCGAGGTGTAGAGAGCATGTCCTGTTTATCAGGTAACCAACCAGCACGCCAACCAACCAACCAACAGCCAACCAAACAACCAGCCAGCACGCCAACCTCTCGCCCATCCGAACACAGTAAGGAACGAGTGATATGTAGAAACCTGCAAGCAACAGGTCGGATATGTACTCCTTCCTCCTCCGACATTCCTCCCCTAACCCGACATTCCTCCACTAATCCGACATTCCTCCCCTAACCCGACATTCCTCCTCTAACCCGACATTCCTCCCCTAACCCGACATTCCTCCCCTAACCCGACATTCTTCCCCTAACCCGACATTCCTCCCCTAACCCGACATTCCTCCTCTAACCCGACATTCCTCCCCTAACCCGACATTCCTCCCCTAACCCGACATTCCTCCCCTAACCCGACATTCCTCCCCTAACCCGACATTCCTCAAGTCCCGCACCAAACATTCCTCCCTAACCCGACATTCCTCATGTCCCGTACCAAACATTCCTCCCTAACCCGACATTCCTCCCCTAACCCGACATTCCTCAAGTCCCGCACCAAACATTCCTCCCCTAACCCGACATTCCTCCCCTAACCCGACATTCCTCAAGTCCCGCACCAAACATTCCTCCCTAACCCGACATTCCTC
This sequence comes from Ariolimax columbianus, assembly GCA_036924085.1. Lineage (NCBI taxonomy): Eukaryota > Metazoa > Mollusca > Gastropoda > Stylommatophora > Arionidae > Ariolimax > Ariolimax columbianus. The sequence continues at coordinate 2,693,887 of JAVGWX010000005.1, read as the reverse complement.
ATGTCCCGTACCAAACATTCCTCCCTAACCCGACATTCCTCCCCTAACCCGACATTCCTCAAGTCCCGCACCAAACATTCCTCCCCTAACCCGACATTCCTCCCCTAACCCGACATTCCTCAAGTCCCGCACCAAACATTCCTCCCTAACCCGACATTCCTCATGTCCCGTACCAAACATTCCTCCCTAACCCGACATTCCTCCCCTAACCCGACATTCCTGCCCTAACCAGACATTCCTCCCATAACCCGACATTCCTCGCCTAACTTGACATTCCTCAAGTCCCGTACCAAACATTCCTCCCTAACCCGACATTCCTCCCCTAACCCGACATTCCTCGCCTAACTTGACATTCCTCAAGTCCCGTACCAAACATTCCTCCCTAACCCGACATTCCTCCCCTAACCCGACATTCCTGCCCTAACCCGACATTCCTCCCGTAACCCGACATTCCTCCCGTAACCCGACATTCCTCCCCTAACCCGACATTCCTCCTCTAGCCCGACATTCCTCCTCTAGCCCGACATTCCTCCCCTAACCCGACATTCCTCCCCTAACCCGACATTCCTCCCCTAATCCGACATTCCTCCCCTAACCCGACATTCCTCCTCTAACCCGACATTCCTCCCCTAACCCGACATTCCTCCCCTAACTTTACATTCCTCAAGTCCCGTACCAAACATTCCTCGCGTCCTCTAACCCGACATTCCTCCCCTAACCCGACATTCCTCCCCTAACCCGACATTCCTCCCCTAACCCGACATTCCTCAATTCTCGTACCAAACATTCCTCCCTAGCCCGACATTCCTCAATTCTCGTACCAAACATTCCTCCCCTAACCCGACATTCCTCAATTCTCGTACCAAACATTCCTCCCCTAACCCGACATTCCTCAAGTCCCGCACCAAACATTCCTCGCGTCCTCTAACCCGACATTCCTCCCCTAACCCGACATTCCTCCCCTAAACCCGACATTCCTCAAGTCCCGCACCAAACATTCCTCCCCTAACCCGACATTCCTCCCCTAACCCGACATTCCTCAAGTAACGCACCAAACATTCCTCCCCTAACCCGACATTCCTCCCCTAACCCGACATTCCTCAAGTCCCGCACCAAACATTCCTCCCTAACCCGACATTCCTCATGTCCCGTACCAAACATTCCTCCCTAACCCGACATTCCTCCCCTAACCCGACATTCCTGCCCTAACCAGACATTCCTCCCATAACCCGACATTCCTCGCCTAACTTGACATTCCTCAAGTCCCGTACCAAACATTCCTCCCTAACCCGACATTCCTCCCCTAACCCGACATTCCTCGCCTAACTTGACATTCCTCAAGTCCCGTACCAAACATTCCTCCCTAACCCGACATTCCTCCCCTAACCCGACATTCCTGCCCTAACCCGACATTCCTCCCGTAACCCGACATTCCTCCCGTAACCCGACATTCCTCCCCTAACCCGACATTCCTCCTCTAGCCCGACATTCCTCCTCTAGCCCGACATTCCTCCCCTAACCCGACATTCCTCCCCTAACCCGACATTCTTCCCCTAACCCGACATTCCTCCCCTAACCCGACATTCCTCCTCTAACCCGACATTCCTCCCCTAACCCGACATTCCTCCCCTAACCCGACATTCCTCCCCTAACCCGACATTCCTCCCCTAACCCGACATTCCTCCCCTAACCCGACATTCCTCCCCTAACCCGACATTCCTCAAGTCCCGCACCAAACATTCCTCCCCTAACCCGACATTCCTCCCCTAACCCGACATTCCTCAATTCTCGTACCAAACATTCCTCCCTAGCCCGACATTCCTCAATTCTCGTACCAAACATTCCTCCCCTAACCCGACATTCCTCAAGTCCCGCACCAAACATTCCTCGCGTCCTCTAACCCGACATTCCTCCCCTAACCCGACATTCCTCCCCTAAACCCGACATTCCTCAAGTCCCGCACCAAACATTCCTCCCCTAACCCGACATTCCTCCCCTAACCCGACATTCCTCAAGTAACGCACCAAACATTCCTCCCCTAACCCGACATTCCTCCCCTAACCCGACATTCCTCAAGTCCCGCACCAAACATTCCTCCCTAACCCGACATTCCTCATGTCCCGTACCAAACATTCCTCCCTAACCCGACATTCCTCCCCTAACCCGACATTCCTGCCCTAACCAGACATTCCTCCCATAACCCGACATTCCTCGCCTAACTTGACATTCCTCAAGTCCCGTACCAAACATTCCTCCCTAACCCGACATTCCTCCCCTAACCCGACATTCCTCGCCTAACTTGACATTCCTCAAGTCCCGTACCAAACATTCCTCCCTAACCCGACATTCCTCCCCTAACCCGACATTCCTGCCCTAACCCGACATTCCTCCCGTAACCCGACATTCCTCCCGTAACCCGACATTCCTCCCCTAACCCGACATTCCTCCTCTAGCCCGACATTCCTCCTCTAGCCCGACATTCCTCCCCTAACCCGACATTCCTCCCCTAACCCGACATTCCTCCCCTAACCCGACATTCCTCCCCTAACCCGACATTCCTCCTCTAACCCGACATTCCTCCCCTAACCCGACATTCCTCCCCTAACTTTACATTCCTCAAGTCCCGTACCAAACATTCCTCGCGTCCTCTAACCCGACATTCCTCCCCTAACCCGACATTCCTCCCCTAACCCGACATTCCTCCCCTAACCCGACATTCCTCAATTCTCGTACCAAACATTCCTCCCTAGCCCGACATTCCTCAATTCTCGTACCAAACATTCCTCCCCTAACCCGACATTCCTCAATTCTCGTACCAAACATTCCTCCCCTAACCCGACATTCCTCAAGTCCCGCACCAAACATTCCTCGCGTCCTCTAACCCGACATTCCTCCCCTAACCCGACATTCCTCCCCTAAACCCGACATTCCTCAAGTCCCGCACCAAACATTCCTCCCCTAACCCGACATTCCTCCCCTAACCCGACATTCCTCAAGTAACGCACCAAACATTCCTCCCCTAACCCGACATTCCTCCCCTAACCCGACATTCCTCAAGTCCCGCACCAAACATTCCTCCCTAACCCGACATTCCTCATGTCCCGTACCAAACATTCCTCCCTAACCCGACATTCCTCCCCTAACCCGACATTCCTGCCCTAACCAGACATTCCTCCCATAACCCGACATTCCTCGCCTAACTTGACATTCCTCAAGTCCCGTACCAAACATTCCTCCCTAACCCGACATTCCTCCCCTAACCCGACATTCCTCCCGTAACCCGACATTCCTCCTCTAGCCCGACATTCCTCCTCTAGCCCGACATTCCTCCCCTAACCCGACATTCCTCCCCTAACCCGACATTCCTCCCCTAACCCGACATTCCTCCCCTAACCCGACATTCCTCCTCTAACCCGACATTCCTCCCCTAACCCGACATTCCTCCCCTAACCCGACATTCCTCCCCTAACTTTACATTCCTCAAGTCCCGTACCAAACATTCCTCGCGTCCTCTAACCCGACATTCCTCCCCTAACCCGACATTCCTCCCCTAACCCGACATTCCTCCCCTAACCCGACATTCCTCAATTCTCGTACCAAACATTCCTCCCTAGCCCGACATTCCTCAATTCTCGTACCAAACATTCCTCCCCTAACCCGACATTCCTCAATTCTCGTACCAAACATTCCTCCCCTAACCCGACATTCCTCAAGTTCCGCACCAAACATTCCTCGCGTCCTCTAACCCGACATTCCTCCCCTAACCCGACATTCCTCCCCTAAACCCGACATTCCTCAAGTCCCGCACCAAACATTCCTCCCCTAACCCGACATTCCTCCCCTAACCCGACATTCCTCAAGTAACGCACCAAACATTCCTCCCCTAACCCGACATTCCTCCCCTAACCCGACATTCCTCAAGTCCCGCACCAAACATTCCTCCCTAACCCGACATTCCTCCCCTAACCCGACATTCCTCATGTCCCGTACCAAACATTCCTCCCTAACCCGACATTCCTCCCCTAACCCGACATTCTTGCCCTAACCAGACATTCCTCCCCTAACCCGACATTCCTCGCCTAACTTGACATTCCTCAAGTCCCGTACCAAACATTCCTCCCTAACCCGACATTCCTCCCCTAACCCGACATTCCTCGCCTAACTTGACATTCCTCAAGTCCCGTACCAAACATTCCTCCCTAACCCGACATTCCTCCCCTAACCCGACATTCCTCCCGTAACCCGACATTCCTCCCGTAACCCGACATTCCTCCCCTAACCCGACATTCCTCCTCTAGCCCGACATTCCTCCCCTAGCCCGACATTCCTCCCCTAACCCGACATTCCTCCCCTAACCCGACATTCCTCCCCTAACCCGACATTCCTCCCCTAACCCGACATTCCTCCTCTAACCCGACATTCCTCCCCTAACCCGACATTCCTCCCCTAACCCGACATTCCTCCCCTAACTTGACATTCCTCAAGTCCCGTACCAAACATTCCTCGCGTCCTCTAACCCGACATTCCTCCCCTAACCCGACATTCCTCCCCTAACCCGACATTCCTCCTCTAATCCGACATTCCTCCCCTAACTTGACATTCCTCAAGTCCCGTACCAAACATTCCTCGCGTCCTCTAACCCGACATTCCTCCCCTAACCCGACATTCCTCCTCTAACCCGACATTCCTCCCCTAACTTGACATTCCTCGCGTCCTCTAACCCGACATTCCTCCCCTAACCCGACATTCCTCCCCTAACCCGACATTCCTCCCCTAACTTGACATTCCTCAAGTCCCGTACCAAACATTCCTCGCGTCCTCTAACCCGACATTCCTCCCCTAACCCGACATTCCTCCTCTAACCCGACATTCCTCGCGTCCTCTAACCCGACATTCCTCGCCACCCCTAACCCGACATTCCTCCTCTAACCCGACATTCCTCCATTAACCCGACATTCCTTCTCTAACCCGATATTCCTCCCCTAACCCGACATTCCTTCTCTAACCCGACATTCCTTCTCTAACCCGACATTCCTCCTCTAACCCGACATTCCTCGCGTCCTCTAACCCGACATTCCTCGCATCCTCTAACCCGACATTCCTCCCCTAACCCGACATTCCTTCTCTAACCCGACATTCCTCCCCTAACCCGACATTCCTTCTCTAACCCGACATTCCTCCCCTAACCCGACATTCCTTCTCTAACCCGACATTCCTTCTCTAACCCGACATTCCTCCTCTAACCCGACATTCCTCGCGTCCTCTAACCCGACATTCCTCCCCTAACCCGACATTCCTTCTCTAACCCGACATTCCTCCCCTAACCCGACATTCCTTCTCTAACCCGACATTCCTCCTCTAACCCGACATTCCTCGCGTCCTCTAACCCGACATTCCTCGCGTCCTCTAACCCTCTAATGTCCTCTAGACATAAAGAAACATCCATTTTCCCAAGAGATATGATATTCGAGGAACAAGCGAAGGTTATCCATGACACCCACGATGATAACCCATGAAATCAAATTACAGATTTCATGAGATGCAAAAATACACGGAAGCCATACATATGTCATGTGAAATTAGAGGTCAAGGACTCTCTTCGTTTGAAATTGTGAACAACGTGGGCAGAACTGAGGGGTAAACTATGCTGACCAATACAGGTCGGGACATCGATCTGGCTGACCAATACAGGTCGGGACATCGATCTGGCTGACCAATACAGGTCGGGACATCGATCTGGCTGACCAATACAGGTCGGGGCATTGATCTGGGTGTCCAATACAGGTCAGGGTATCGATCTGATTACAAGATGTGTACAGATGGACATCAGTGTCAAACTGAACAAGGTGTACACATGTAACAGGTGGACAGTTGGCAGACCGACTAGAGCGTGTCTCTTGTCGCAAAATGGTTCTGGGTTTGCAACTGTCGCGGAATATATAATTTAATCCAGGTTTAGAAACTGACCTCACCCATTTCAACACCTAACGTTAAGCTAAGCAGCAAGTAGGATAACTGAGGATTGCGGCCGCCCAAACCCGATCCACCCAAACAAGCTAAGGGATTACCATAATGAAGTCTATAACACCCCTCCCTCACTTCCCCTCTCTCCCAGTAAGGTTGTTGTTTGCAAATGCCCACAATGAGAAGGTAACTCTTGTGTGCGCCCTGATATGGACGTTAAGTGGCGGGTTGCAGTAGCTTTCCCTACATCGTGAGTGTGCTGGTGAAGGTGGGCATTGCGGTTGTGCTATGCTTGGCTTCATCTGCGTGTCACTCACTACTACGGAGATCACGTCCATTTCTCACCCCGTTAGCCAGGCTGCCATGAAAACAGCCCGTTTCCAGGGAGGGCTAACTAGGAAGCCGAGGTGAGGGTCTTGACCAGTGTTTTTCGTCTGACCAGTAGTTAGTCTTCCTCCCACTCCCAGTGATCTGCTGAGACTACACACCAGGCTTATATCGTTGTCAAGGTCAAAGATCCTCCCTAGCCAAACTTAGAATGATAAGGTCAAGGTTACAGATAGAGAACAGATACGCTCGTCAATCTGAGAGAGTGTGAGGGGGAGGGAGTGAGGGTGAGGGGGGTAGGGTGAGGGGAAGGGAGAGAGGGTGAGGGGGAGGGAGAGAGAGGGGGAGGGAGAGAGGGTGAGGGGGGAGAGAGGGTGAGGGGGAGGGAGAGAGAGTGAGGGGGAGGGAGAGAGGGTGAGGGAGTGGGAGAGAGGGTGATGGGAGGGAGACGGACAGATAAAAAGAGAGAGGGTAAGAGAGAGAGAAGGAGAGAGGGAAGGAGAGAGAGAGGGAAGGAGAGAGAGAGGGAAGGAGAGAGGGAGGGAAGGAGAGAGGGAGGGAAGGAGAGAGGGAGGGAAGGAGAGAGGGAGGGAAGGAGAGAGGGAGGGAAGGAGAGAGGGAGGGAAGGAGAGAGGGAGGGAAGGAGAGAGGGAGGGAAGGAGAGAGAGAGGGGATGAGAGAGGGAGAGAAGGAGAGAAGGAGGGAAGGAGAGAAGGAGAGAAGGAGGTAAAGAGAGAGGGAGGGAAAGAGTGGGAGAAAGAGAGAGAGAGGGAGGGAGAAAGAGAGAGAGGAAGCGAAAGAAAGGGAAGAATGAGGGAGAGGAAGAAAGGCAGAAGGCGGGAAAGAGAGGGAGAGATAGAGGGAAGGAGAGCGAGAGGGAAGAAGCCAGAGTGGCAGTCAGAGATAAGGAGAGAGTGAGAGAGAGGTAGAGAGGGAGTGTTAGACAGGGGCGGGGGAGAGGGAGGGAGAGGTAGGGAGAGAGGGAGGGAGGGAGAGAGGGAGCGGGAGGGAGGGAGAGGGAGAAAGTGGGAGGGTGAGAGGGGGAGAGAATGAGGAGGGAGAGAGATAGAGAGCAAGGGAGACAGAGAGGGAGAGAGACAGAGAGGGAGAAAAAAAGAGAGGGCGAGAGAAAGAGAGGGAGATAGAAAGAGAGGGAGAGTGAGAGGGAGATAGAGGGAGAGATGCGACAGAAAGAGAGGAGACAGAGAAAGAACCAGATGTGTGGCCGAGTTTATACAGAGAGTGAGAGAAAGAGTTTTGAGGGTGAGTACTAGAGAAAGGGAACGTATTGTATGCTCTTCTCACTGCCAGAACATAGAGCTCTCGGTAGCTGCCAGGACCAGCACTGGCTCAGTGGTAGCACCAGTACAAGCACTGGCTCAGTGGTAGCACCAGGACAAGCACTGGCTCAGTGGTAGCTGCCAGGACCAGCACTGGCTCAGTGGTAGCACCAGGACCAGCACTGGCTCAGTGGTAGCACCAGGACCAGCACTGGCTCAGTGGTAGCACCAGGACCAGCACTGGCTCAGTGGTAGCACCAGGACCAGCACTGGCTCAGTGGTAGCACCAGGACCAGCACTGGCTCAGTGGTAGCACCAGGACCAGCACTGGCTCAGTGGTAGCACCAGGACGAGCACTGGCTCAGTGGTAGCACCAGGACAAGCACTGGCTCAGTGGTAGCACCAGGACAAGCACTGGCTCAGTGGTAGCACCAGGACGAGCACTGGCTCAGTGGTAGCACCAGGACAAGCACTGGCTCAGTGGTAGCACCAGGACGAGCACTGGCTCAGTGGTAGCACCAGGACGAGCACTGGCTCAGTGGTAGCACCAGGACAAGCACTGGCTCAGTGGTAGCACCAGAACGAGCACTGGCTCAGTGGTAGCACCAGAACAAGCCCTGGCTCAGTGGTAGCACCAGGTCAAGGCTCATCGCCTGAGCTCAATGATAAACGTCATTTAAGAAATCATGAAGGAAACTAGGTCTGACGTTAACCCAAGGTCGCAGCTTAGAAATGGTCAGTTTGTGTTGACAAGATGCTTTAGGGCAATGGGCACAAACAAGAGTCGCTGAGTTCGTGGGGGATCAGCAAGTGTGTGCCAAAACTGTGTGACAAGACGATAGAGTTGTTGGAGGAGTAGTGGGGAGATGGCAGAATTACTAACGGAGTGACAGAGAGGCATTTCAGAAAGTATGCAAGATAAATATACAATTTTAGAATGGACAGGCAGGCAGTCAGCCAGGCAGGGTAGGGCAGGCAGGCAGACAGGCAGAGCAGACAGGCAGGGCAGACAGGCAGGCAGGCAGACAAGCAGGGCAGGGCAGGCAGACAGGCAGGGCAGGGCAGGCAGACAGGCAGGGCAGGGCATGGCAGGCAGACAGGCAGGGCAGACAGGCCGGGCAGACAGGCAGGGCAGACAGGCAGGGCAGACAGACATACAGGCAGGCAGGCAGACAGACAGACAGGCAGGCAGACAGGCAGACATATAGGCAGACATACATGCAGGCAGACAGGCAGGCAGGGAGACAGACAGGCAGACAGGGAGGCAGGCAGGCAGACAGACAGATAGTTACATAAATCTAATATATGATATTAAATAGATGACATAAAGATATACAGAGATAAGATAGATACACACACACACACACATACACACACACACACACGCACGCACGCACGAAGGCACGCACGCACACACACCCAAGCACGCAGGCAGGCAGACAGACATACATACATACATACATACATACATACATATACATATGTGTTCAAAAAGTATCCGACCTTTGACTAAAAAAATATACAATTCACCTAGAGGTTTGAAACTCCAACCCCTTTCAAAGTACTTTCCCTGGGACATCCCACACTTCTCCCAGCCGTCCCTGGGACTCTACACACTTCTCACAGCCGTCCTGCTTGTGTTGGAAGCATTCCGGGAACGCCTCTTTTGGAATGGAGTACAGCTGGGTTGCTGTATTCCTGGAAATGTCGTCTAGTCTATCAGACCGTGTCTCTTTGAGCGAAATTGTCAACTTAAGGAACAGCTAAATATCGCGAGAAGCCATATATGGGAAAATAGGGAGCCTGGCGAACCAGAGGACGGTTGTGTTTGGCCAAAAAAGTTTGAATCAGATGCGACGAATGGGCGGGTGTGTTGTAGTGATGGAGCGGCCAAGTTCCCGTTGACCTAGATCCGGTCGCGTGCGTCCAACAGCATCACGACTGTGACGGGTGGCCTCCAGCTAGTACTCTCTGGTCATGTTTTGACCGTCTGGTGCGTACACGTGATGCATAACCCCACGGGGGTCAAATAAACGGTCAACATGACCTTAACATTGCTGCGTACCTGGTGAATGAGAACCCCCACATGTGCTCACTGACCTGCTGTCTGCCAGCGACTGACGCGACGACCAGGTAAACAATTCCCGCAAGCGTACGACGTTGTACCTTTCTATCAAAGGACAACATCCGTGCTTTATTTGTTTCCCCAGAAAAAAAAGGTCGAACATTTATTGAACACTCCTTGTATATATGCAGTGGTAGATTTGTTAAGTCATGACTTACCCTGGATGGTAAGCATGATGCGACCATAACGAGGTTACTCTCAGCTCGAGTTTTTGGTTGCCCTACTCCCTTAACCGTTTCACTTCAAGGCGTGAAGGATGCACCGCAGGTGTAGTAGATAGCAGGTGTTAAGTCTGTGCTCGTTATTGGCATAGGTTGGCCCGGGCTCTCTGCCACGTAGGAGCGTGCTGATGACATATGTATTGTAAACCATGGCCTTGGTTTTAATTATGCGTTTCTGGTTTTCCCAAACACGTGCGTTGTGAGGTCAGCAGATTTAAGAGCAGCGTTGCCAGGTTGACTGTTTAGTTCTGGGTCTAGAGAGATCTTGTCAGTGATGAGGGACCCCAGGTATGTGAATGTGCCCACGATTGACAGTCCATTAATATCGATGCTATGAGTTGACGTGGCATCTACTTCCTGTCCCGGGACATTTGTTTTGTTGAGATTACTTATTGTTAGGGGGCCGCGGTAGCGGAGTGCTTCTCAGTCGGACGATCGGGGTTCGATCCCCAGTTGGTGTCGGATTTTTTCAGATGGCAAACCGGCTCCTGTGGTCGACCTAGCCACATAAATGTGGTACCAGGAAAATGTGGGAAATAATGGCGACTGATGTGATGCTGACAATAACATATGGGCTATACTGTGACGGGGTCTTCACTTGTATTTGACTATATAACTTTCGACCAAAACGCGTGGGAGAAGCGATCGCTCAGGTTCTAAGTTCCTACTGACAATGGCTGACGATTGCAGCATCTTCAGCTACATGCAAGTCTCCGTTGTTTGTCTTTACTGACCTTCGTTTTGGCCTTGAGCCTTGTAAGTGTTAACAGCCGACCATCCGTCATAGCCCGAAGACAGATTCCTTCATTTGTGTTACCGAATGTATGCTTCAGTAGAGCAATGGGAGTACGTAACGATTGTGATATGCTACCGTACAATTGGACTGTTCCTTTTATGATCTAAGTGAGCGATATTATTAGTAGGAGCAATTTACTTGGGCAGCTAATTTTAGTGACACTGTGTGTGTGTATGTGTGTGTGTATGTGTGTGAGAGAGAGAGAGACAGAGACAGAGAGACAGAGAGAGACAGAGAGAGATAGATAGACCTATACATACACACATGCGCGCCCCAGGGTAAGTCAGTAAGCCTGTCACAAACTGATATAGGATAACAAAAAAATGTAGTTAGTAGTTTGTAAAGGTGTTATTTGGTGGAAGCAACATCCAGTTATGTGATTACTCTATGTAGTAGAGGCTAGGTGTCGCATGTACCTGCGCAGCACACTTACACAATGATGTCCGTACTCACAGTGCACAAATAAGAACGGCTTGTTGGGAAAGACTTTCTGTAAATGGCTCATCAGAAAAAGCTTTCCGTTTACGGACAGCTATGTCTGTCGGGTAAACGTTGCATAACAGGGTCAACACATCTTGTCAAGACCGTTACCAGACTGCTGATGCAGACAGTGTCGGTTGTTCTGTCAGGTCACAACAGAAACATGTGTACGGCGAGTCCGTGATGAAATAGGAGATGTGAGAATGTAATTGGAGATGTGAGAATGAAATAGGAGATGTGAGAATGTAACAGGAGATGTGAGAATGTAACAGGAGATGTGAGAATGTAACAGGAGATGTGAGAATGTAACAGGAGATGTGAGAATGTAACAGGAGATGTGAGAATGTAACAGGAGATGTGAGAATGAAATAGGAGATGTGAGAATGTAACAGGAGATATGAGAATGTAACAGGAGATCTGAGAATGAAATAGGAGATGTGAGAATGTAACAGGAGATGTGAGAATGAAATAGGAGATGTGAGAATGTAACAGGAGATGTGAGAATGTAACAGGAGATGTGAGAATGAAATAGGAGATGTGAGAATGAAATAGACGATGTGAGATTGAAAAAAACCCAAAAGATTTCAAAAATGATGTCAGCTTTCCAACAGGCTCCTGAATTGCGTATTATGTTATTGTAGCAGGATTAGATCCACAGTTGACATTTCTTAACTGAAGCACTGGGGACATACTTGAGGTTATATTATCATTGAGTCCGTCACAAGACATCAACACTGTTAATGATAACATTACGTCAAAAATGACAATCTGCCGAAGAGTATTATAAATCATACAGGTAAAGTGAGTGAGCAATTCCAGGTTATAATAGATCATACAGGTAAAGTGAGTGAGAAATTCCAGGTTATAATAGATCATATAGGTAAAGTGAGTGAGAAATTCCAGGTTATAATAGATCATATAGGTAAAGTGAGTGAGAAATTCCAGGTTATAATAGATCATATAGGTAAAGTGAGTGAGAAATTCCAGGTTATAATAGATCATACAGGTAAAGTGAGTGAACAATTCCAGGTTATAATAGATCATATAGGTAAAGTGAGTGAGAAATTCCAGGTTATAATAGATCATATAGGTAAAGTGAGTGAGAAATTCCAGGTTATAATAGATCATACAGGTAAAGTGAGTGAACAATTCCAGGTTATAATAGATCATATAGGTAAAGTGAGTGAGAAATTCCAGGTTAAAATAGATCATATAGGTAAAGTGAGTGAGAAATTCCAGGTTATAATAGATCATATAGGTAAAGTGAGTGAGAAATTCCAGGTTATAATAGATCATATAGGTAAAGTGAGTGAACAATTCCAGGGAAGCATCGGTGTTACCAGAAGAGACGGAATGCGGAATGACGACATTCGAAGTATGGTCGGCACTACGTCTTGTGCTGAATACATTTCCAGGCAGAAAATAAGATGGTTTGGTCATCTCATGAGAATGTACCCTCATGAACTTCCACTGATGGCTTACAGTGCTGGTAGATCTGGCTACAGTGCAAGGGGGCGGCCGCGGGGTAGGTGAATAGATGACATTAGATTGTGCAACGACAAGGGTCACATTGACCGACGCAACGCACTTTCCGCAGAATAGAAGATTCAAGCTCCCCACGACGCTAAACGGCACAAGTAAAAAAAAAAACAGATGACGTGTTTAAAAAATGGTTGTATTTTCGGATATCAGCAAGAAAAGCAATATTTGTTGTTGGATAGACAGGAGCGGGAGAGGTGGTGGTGGTGGTGGTGGGGAGGGGGGCATGGCGGGGGAAGGGGGGGGGGGTGCAGAATATGTGAAATCTGACGGGAAAATTGCTAAGTAGACAACATTGGATGTCTAATTTCTGACAGGTAATTAGTCATATTACTCTTAGCATTTGGAAAACACATTCCAATGACAGTTTATGATGACAGAAACTTTTCCACTTCTCACCTCACTCATTTGACTCTATCCCACAGCCACACTCTTGCACAACTTTCACACGCGCCCTCAGGTTGAGGCCCTTCCATTGCACTTTGGTTGGGCTAGCTTCTGAGGGCGCACAAACCTAGCATAGGTACATACAGACGCACACATGCATCCAAGCACTGGTTTATGCGCCCTGATATCGCCCAATGGACTACGGTCTGGGGTGGAATTGACGCGCCTCCGCCAGTAGAAACTAGTGAGGCAAACATCTAAGCAACAACAACAAAGACAGTTTGTATTATCAGACATCGTGCAAGAAGGTAATGGTAGATATAGGCCAAAGCAATTGACATCATCAAACACACTTCTCTAATAGGTGTTGCCTGGCTATGTGTGTACGCTGTCTCTGTCCCGTCTTGCCCTGTATAACTGTTTTCATGTGTTTATTTGTGTCTTGATACATCTGTTCATTTGTGCATTCATGAGTTTTGCTGTGTTTTCAGCTGTTGTCAGCTGTTTTTTCAATAGTGAAGACATTATTGAGATGAGTCAACAATTCAGCTGTGTCCATATTCGTTTCTACCGTTTATTCTTACTTTTATCGTTGCCTTTATCGCTCCTTTGCGATCATCTGTCCGGTCCTTCATTCCCTTCATCATCCATATCTTTCTATGCTGTCTGCAGCATTTCTGTTGTACGTATGTCTTAGAATAACAGCATATAGTCATGTCAGTTGTGTTCCTTGTATGTCCCTTGTTTGTTCCCTTGTGTTCCTTGTATGTTCCTTGTTTGTTCCCTTGTGTTCCTTATATGTTCCCTTGTTTGTTCCCTTGTGTTCCTTGTATGTTTCTCCGTGTTCATTGTTTGTTCCCTTGTTTGTTCCTTTGCGTTTCTTGTTGATTGGGTTTATTCTTCACGAGCGGCTACTCCACTGATTTTAAGGTCCGTGAGAGAGAGAGAAGGAGAGAAGGGTTCGAATAAACGAGTGAGAGGAGGAGAGAGGGTTCGAATAAACGAGTGAGAGGAGGAGAGATGGTTCGAATAAACGAGTGAGAGGAGGAGAGAGGGTTCGAATAAACGAGTGAGAGGAGGAGAGATGGTTCGAATAAACGAGTGAGAGGAGGAGAGAGGGTTCGAATAAACGAGTGAGAGGAGGAGAGAGGGTTCGAATAAACGAGTGAGAGGAGGAGAGATGGTTCGAATAAACGAGTGAGAGGAGGAGAGAGGGTTCGAATAAACGAGTGAGAGGAGGAGAGAGGGTTCGAATAAACGAGTGAGAGGAGGAGAGAGGGTTCGAATAAACGAGTGAGAGGAGGAGAGAGGGTTCAAATAAACGAGTGAGAGGAGGAGAGAGGGTTCGAATAAACGAGTGAGAGGAGGAGAGAGGGTTCGAATAAACGAGTGAGAAGAGGAGAGACGGTTCGAATAAACGAGTGAGAGGAGGAGAGAAAGTTCGAATAAACGAGTGAGAGGAGGAGAGAGGGTTCGAATAAACGAGTGAGAGGAGGAGAGAGGGTTCGAATAAACGAGTGAGAGGAGGAGAGAGAGTTTGAATAAACGAGTGAGAGGAGGAGAGAGGGGTTTGAACAAACGAGTGAGAGGAGGAGAGAAGTGTTCGAATAAACGAGTGAGAGGAGGAGAGAGGGGTTTGAATAAACGAGTTAGAGGAGGAGAGAAGTGTTCGAATAAACGAGTGAGTGGGAGATGAGGAGAGAGGGGTTTGAATAAACGAGTTAGAGGAGGAGAGAAGGGTTTGAACAGACGAGTCAGATGTGGAGAGAGGGGTTTGAACAAACGAGTGAGAGGAGGAGAGGGGTTTGAACAAATGAGTGAGAGGAGGAGAGAGTGGTTTGAACAAACGAGTGAGAGGAGGTGAGAGGGGTTTGAACAAACGAGTGAGAGGAGGGGAGAGGGGTTTGAACAAACGAGTGAGAGGAGGTGAGAGGGATTTGAACAAACGAGAGAGAGGAGGAGAGGGGTTTGAACAAACGAGTGAGAGTGATTTTCCATGTGATTTTAACTTTCGAAATAATCTTTGATGAGGTACTCTATCAAAGGCCTTTGCAAAATCTAGATAAATAACATCCACTGGCTCCCCTTATCTAACATTTTGGTAACCTTCTCCATGAATTCTAATAGATTTGTTAAGCATGATCTCCCTCTGGTAAACCCATGCTGACTATTACTAATTAGATTAAATTTGTCTAAATGTATTACAAAGTTTTCTTCGATTATTGCCTCTAACAATTTACAGACTATGCTCGTTAAGCTCACAGGTCTATAATTCGCTGAATCTGCTTTTTTGCCCTTTTTGAATAAGGTGATCACTCCTGCATCTTTCCAATCCCGTGGAACAATCCCTTGTGCAAGTGATTGAGAACATAATATAGCCAATGGTTTTGCTAGTTGGTCTCTAATTTCAAACAGGAATTTTGGATGAATACCATCTTGATCTGGACATTTTTAAAAAATCATTTCATCTGTAATACAGATTGATCCTAATCCTGCTGTATCCATGTCTCTTTGAAAAATATCTATAGGCTCTGTGATCTTGGAGCAGTCCTCTTTTGTGTACACTGTGCCAAAGTAGTGATTGAGTAGATTTGCTGCCTCCCTATTCTCACTTATTATTTTCCCTGTGCTGTCCATGAGAGGGCCTACTTTGTCCTTCTATCTCTGTTTATTTCTAACATAAGAGAAGAAGATTTTACTATCAGTCTTGATCCTCTGAGCAAGTTTCTTTTCGAAGTCTATTTTTGCTGTTTTATTCACTTTCTGAGATATGTATTGCTTGTCCAAATATGTTAAATATGTTTCTTTTGATTTACCTGCCTCTATATATTATTTCCATGCTTTATTTTTAGCTTTTCTACATTTAACTACAATTCTAGTTATCCACTGTTTACGCTTGGGGTTTACCTCCATATATGGAACACATTCCTCTTTTAGCGTTTCTAGAACTGTTTTAAAACTCTCCCACTCCTGTTCAACATCTGTTCCTCCGACAATATCTTCCCAGATTATGTGGTTCGCTGCCTATTTCATCCTCTTAACATCTGCCTTAGAGTAGTCGTATGTTCGCGTGTTTTGTTTACTTCTTTCCCTGCTATAAGATCCAATGAAGGATTTGAGGGTCACTTGAGCCAACCAGTTCCCCAACGGTAACATTTTCAATCATATTTTCCTCTGTAGTAAAAACTAGGTCGAGTATGATTTTGCCTCTGGTGGCTACTTCTACATGTTGAATTAAAAAATTGTCAGTTATGCACTTAACAAAAGGTTTTGACTCTACAAGTGCTTCTGCCATATTCCATTTTATTTCTGGAAAGTTGAAGTCCTCCATTAATAATAGTTTCTCTTCACTTGCCTTTTCTATGCTACTAATCAGCTCCTCATCTTCCTCTTTTTGACTTGATGGACATCTATAGCACAATCCAATCACTGTTTTTCCACCCCCACTTTCTATTTCTCCCCATATACTTTCATTTTTGTTACCGCATGCTAAATCCTCTCTGCTCGTTATATTAACAGAATTTATACAGTATAATAAAACACCACCCCCCTTAGCCTTGTCTCCAACTATCCTATCTTTCCTTAACATTGTATATCCCTCTATTTCAAGTTCACTATCTGCAATATCCTCATTTGTCCATGATTCTGTTAACCCTATTATATCTGGTTTTTCTTCCTCTACATACAGTTCCAATTCTTCTCTTTTATTGACTATGCTTCTCACATTTGCATAACAACATTATAGTTTGCAATTTTGTTGTTTTTCCACTTTTTGCTTTTGCTGCATCATTTTAATTTGTACTTTACCACTACTTAATTCCAACTTCTCTGACCCAATCTCTCCCTTTTGACTACATCGTCTATAGCACCCTAATGTAGGCCTATCTTTAGTCTCATACTTTGTGTGCAACTCTGTTGACTGGGCGGAGGGTGTGTTGACCAAGGTCCATGTGGGATCCAGAGAAGGAACTCTGTACTCCGCTGCCTCGCGAGGAGGGAGAGTTTGACGAGTACTTTTCTTATGTGTCGGTGTGATATTTGTGGCTGTCTTTGTAGTGCCGAGTACCGTGTGGATTTGTCTAAACTTTCTTTTTCCACCTCTTCTTCCCCTTTTGGTTTTTGGCTTCCTTGTCCTTCTATTTTGTGCGGACAAGTTGTTTTTTTGGAGGATGTTGTGTTCCCGCAGATGTTTGAGTAGTTTGTTTGTGCATGATGCTATTGCGAGTCGTAGCCCTAAGAGATGGTTTCTTGAATATTTGATGGTTTTCACGGCTGCTGTTAAACCGTTTTTTCCCGCTGGTCGGTTCATGGCAAGGTCGTTATCGCGTCATGCACCGGTGATTTTCTGGCCGTAAACATGACCCAGATCTTATGTGGCAATATATTTTACAGGATAAGGTTGCTAGGAATATGTACAACTCTCTATTGTCGCCTTTTACGACTTGAAGGTAACAGTGATTTTAATGATTCCTCATAGGAAACTAAATACAACTTACAATAAATGGAATACTTTGTGTGTAAATAAACCACAACTAAAAACTACAGGCAGAAAGTGTGTGTGTGTGTTTGAGGTGCTGTGTGTGTTTGAGGTGATGTGTGTTTGAAGATATATGTGTGTGTGTTTGAGGTGCTGTGTGTGTTTGAGGTGCTGTGTGTGTTTGAGGTGCTGTGTGTGTGTTTGAAGTGCTGTGTGTGTTTGTGGTGTTGTTTGTTTGTTTGAGGTGCTGTGTGTGTTTGGGGTGCTGTTTGTGTGTTTGTGGTGCTGTTTTTACGTGTGTTCTAACGAAGACGTCTATAACTGATGCCCGTGGTAGTATCTACAAAGGCTTGGACAAATTACTGAGAGATAATACTGCTGGACAGTAGTTTAGAAAGGCAAAGAAACGCTATGGATATAGAGTCAACAGGTAAACTATTGGACATAAAAACATTTAAACTGTTTGATATAAAAACATTTAATCTATTTGACGTAAAAACATTTAAACTATTAAACATAAAAATATTTAAACTGTTAGAAATAAAAACATTTAAACTATTTGACGTAAAAACATTTAAACTATTGGACATAAAAACATTTAAACTGTTAGATATAAAAACATTTAAACTATTGGACATAAAAACATTTAAACTGTTAGATATAAAAACATTTAAACTATTTGACGTAAAAACATTTAAACTATTAAACATAAAAATATTTAAACTATTAGACATAAAAACAGGGAAACTATTAAACAAAAAAACATTTAAACTATTAGACCTAAAAACATTTAAACTATTAGACATAAAAACAGGGAAACTATTAAACAAAAAAACATTTAAACTATTAGACTTAAAAACAGCCAAATAGGACAATAAGAAAATGTTCTGGGCAGATTCGCTTTAGAGTAATGGGCGTATTGTAGGGGGTTGAGGGTGTTGGAGGACGTGGGGGGACGGAGCATGCGGGCCTCAATCATACAAAAGTATAATCTTTCAATGATAAATACTTACACAAACCTTTAGACGAATCTATCAATTATATCCTTTTTGAAAGATTACAAGAAGGACAATCTGTTACTGACGAAAGCTGAAAGATCACTTTCAGAAGATGAAACTGAAACATAATTTTCAGATAAAGGAAGTATCAATTAGTGATATCTGCCAAAGAATCATTATCAGAAGACAAATACATGAATGATATCTCCGGACATGCTCTGAGCCTCAATCATATCATCCAACAGACGATGAATCCAACTCGTGTTGAGAAACTGATACTTAAAGAGTGGACAAGATAGAGGCTGCGTGTAGCTTATGGTGTCTGTAGTATGTAGCTGATATTGATGGCTTTCTCTGACTGATAGTGTTTGTACATCACTGAGTGGATCCCACTCAGACACCTCCGCTAACAGCCTTGGCTTCCATTAGTTCTCCATCCAAAGATGAAAGAAAACTATCTGTCCAGCTAATACCTTGTTGAATCGATATGACGCAGACGATTGTCCACTGAATTGCGCGTAACGATGTTCGCTATGGCGCATTAGTCGCGTCTTGTTAGTACGCCAGTAGAATAATTCACGCAGATAAAGACTTCAAGGAGGTGCTTAGCTAACCAGATCGACATCTCCACGTTCAGACATTCAGAAACAAGAGAAGATGGTCGCTCGAGATTTGTTAAGTCTAGACAAAAATATGAGTGCTCAACTATTTCTACTCTTTATTTCTTAGCGCATTCACTTCTTTAACTTCCTCAAGTATTCGTCATCAAACATCAACGTGATTAATATAACATCAACAACATGGCCACCACACCGTAACTAACTACCGTTTGTATAACCACCACAACTTTCACCACAACATCGTCACCATGACTACACACTTCAACATTACTTTCGTTATCTGTATTAACGTGATGAATACTCTCATCGGTAGTATCATCAAACCACTTCATCATTATTGTCATCATAACAAAGGTTAGGGTAACATTATTTGCCCTAGGGAATACAACGACTGCAACCCTCCTCACACTTCTCATTGTCCTCTACCATAATACTAAAACACTACCATCGTACTCTTTATCGTCTTTACTATCTCCACCATTTTCACTTCTTCCTCTTTTCATCTCAACCCCCCCCCTCCACCGTTTTATCATCTCAACCACCCTTACCCCCATCTTTATCATCTCAACCACCCTTACCCCCATCTTTATTATCTCAACCACCCTTACCCCCATCTGTATCATCTCCACCCCTTCATTTTTTTCTTTTCGATAACCTTTACCGACATTTTAGTTTTCATCTTCACCATCCCTCTTGGTCTCGCTATAACCATCATTACTCTTGTTATTATCGTCACCAACATCACCACCCTGTCATTATAACCATATAATCATCATCGTTATCTTCAACATCGTCCCAACGATAACCATCATAATAATTATAACCATGAGGTCCTTACAAAGCATACTTGCTTCAACTGCTAAATAATACACGTGGTTCCATTCACACCTGACATCGAGTACACTATTCGACATGCAGTGGTAACAGGTAAAACAGTTCGTATACTAACCTCCACCTGATGATAGTACTTCTGCCACACCAGGTCTTGGTTTTATGACTCCAGGTAATGTGAGCGCGAGGTCAGGTGTAAACATGACCCGCTCCTCTTACCTTACCTACTGAGGCGTCCCCTTTACAGACTGACACCACCCGGTCCTCTTACCTTACCTACTGAGGCGTACCCTTTACAGACTTACACTATCCGGTCCTGTTACCTTACCTACTGAGGCGTCCCCTTTACAGACTGACACTATCAGTACGTTCAGATTATGTCCCGTTAAGTGTGGAATTGCGCACTTGGTAACTTCCATCGCGCCGTCTGTAGCTCGGGTGCTAATATGAACTCCATATCAGCGGGACGCCAAATAGAGGACAATATCCTGAAACAAAGATTGATCCAGGTGATCTCTTTCAATCAGCATTCGTATCAATAGCGTGGATTGCGTACAAGGTTATCTAATTCTAGAGTGATCTATTCCACGGATTGCTTTAGAAGATGAAACGCGTGAGATAATGACTGGCATGCCATGAAGCCACGCCTTGAAGGTGTCGTGTTGCACCAGACGGCCTCACCTTGATACAGGTGCGGGGAAGTCAACAAATGATCATCTTTGTAGCAGTCAAAACAATTTAGGGGAACAGTGGAGCAAAGCAGGTAGTTGCATGGCTCCCAACCCAAACTTATTTGTGTTCGGATTCCTGAAACAGTAAAGGTCGTACCCATATAGACGGTAAACAAATTTAAAAAATCGTGCTGAAATCGGAATCACTGGGTATTAAGGCGCAAAACACAGTACAGCGAGCTTTGATTTGATAATCAGGGAAACAAGGCAAAAACAAGCAAAACATGAAAACACACACATTTGGAGGTAGTTATTGTGCCGAGGAGGTCTTAAACATACGGGAAACAGGCAATCCTTTTATGGGCGTATTGGTTGAAGCCGGTAGTACTTTAGGCATGATGTGACGTCAGACACATCTTTAGGAAAAGAGAACGTGCACGGGGACAATTCTGGACGGTTCAACATAGTGGCATGGAGTGAGTTGTCAGCAAAGTTGATAAACTGATCTAGGACAAGACGTTCCCCTCATCCAAGAGCTCCTAATGCTACGCGGTATGGAACACAATGACGGTTTTATTTCGGTACTATTGACATTCCTTTCTCCTCGTTCACTCGGGTATCTACGCCTGTGATCGTGACACATGCAACTATTAATCTGCTGATAGTTTATCCTGGGACCCATACGTCAACACTTTGTCCCTTCAAATGATTGGAATACGCTTTGTATGAACGTGTACATGTCTCTTCTCTCTCATCACATCACATTAGATCACATCAGATCACATTAGATCACATCATATCACATCACATGAGATCACATGAGATCACATTAAATCACATTCCATCACATCCCATAACATCAGATCACATCACATCTCATCACATAACATCAGATCTCATCACATATTATCACATCACATCAGATTAGATCACATCTATCGCATGAGATCACATCACATCAGATTCCATCACATATCATCACATCTCATATCAGATCAGATCACATTAGATCACATCACGTCACGTCACATTACATCACATCACGTCACATCATGTCACATTACATCACATTACATTAGGTCACGTCACATCACATCGCGTCACATCAGGTAATGCCGAGAACCCTTGTCTGGTAGCTAGCTATGTATTCACAACTGTCCACATTTTTTTACAGGACTATTTTTATCACTGTTTGCCTTAAGAACGGTGACAAATACCCTTCCTACAGGCGATCAATTCCTGCACCGTTCTCTCTTCCAACCCGATCATTCCTGCGCTTTTCAGCTTTCTGTCTTCCTGTAATCCTCCCCCAATTATGGTATTTCTTAATCCTCCCTGATCTTCTTCCTCCAACACAAAATGCCGAATCCAGAAGAATAAATAAAGGTCGGAGGCAAGGATAAGTAAATGTAATCCTCGTTAAAACCCTTCCATCCCGTTCATGAAATGGTGCAGTAAGCCCCAACCACAAAAACACTCCATCATTTCTCCATTAACGGGAGATGGCTTCTTGACGTTACTTGGTGGTCTATGTCAGTGGGACAATCAAATCTATCACTGTAACTAGTCAGCTCTCAGATCTATCGCTGTAACTAGTCAGCTCTCAGATCTATCGCTTTAACTAGTCAACTCTCAGATCTATCGCTCTAACTAGTCAACTCTCAGATTTGTCGATGTAACTGAACAACTCTCAGACCTATCACTAGAATTAGTCAGCTCTCAGATATTTACTAGACAGTCAGCTCTCAGATCTATCACTAGACAGTCAGCTCTCACATCTATCCCTAGACAGTCAGCTCTCGAATCTATGACTAGACTTAAGTTAGCTCTCAGATCTATCGCTGTAACTAGTCAACGCTCAGATTTATTGATGTAACTAGTCAGCTCTCAGATCTATCACTGTAACTAGTCAGCTCTCAGATCTATTGATGTAACTAGTCAGCTCTCAGATCTATCACTGTAACTAGTCAGCTCTCAGATCTATCGCTGTAACTAGTCAGCTCTCAGATCTATTGATGTAACTAGTCCTCTCAGATCTATTGATGTAACTAGTCCTCTCAGATCTATTGATGTAACTAGTCAGCTCTCAGATCTATCACTGTAACTAGTCAGCTCTCAGATCTATCGCTGTAACTAGTCAGCTCTTAGATCTATTGATGTAACTAGTCAGCTCTCAGATCTATCGCTGTAACTAGTCAGTTCTCAGATCTACTGATGTAACTAGTCAGCTCTCAGATCTATTGATGTAACTAGTCAGCTCTCAGATCTATTGATGTAACTAGTCAACTCTCAGATCTATCACTGTAACTAGTCAGCTCTCAGATTTATTGATGTAACTAGTCAACTCTCAAATCTATCACTGTAACTAGTCAGCTCTCAAATCTATTGATGTAACTAGTCGACTCTCAGATCTATCGCTGTAACTAGTTAGCTTTCAGATCTATTACTGTAACTAGTCAGCTCTCAGATCTATTGATGTAACTAGTCAATTCTCAGATCCATCACTGTAACTAGTCAGCTCTCAGATCTATTGATGTAACTAGTCAACTCTCAGATCTATCACTGTAACTAGTCAGCTCTCAGATCTATCGCTGTAACTAGTCAGCTCTCAGATCTATTACTGTAACTAGTCAGCTCTCAGATCTATCAGGTCAACCAGGGACGTGACACGAAGCAGATAACCCCAATATAAGAGCCCCTGATTGAGCGGACCCATTCTGTGAACATTACCCCGAGATAATCAACTTTCGCCGAGCACAGAAACAAAGGGAGATCAACATTTTTATTTATTGAGCATTATTACGTCATCGTAAGTTTTGGTAACAACAAGTTTATTGCATTTGTTGATGAAAGACAACTGAAGGTCACTCAGCTTAAGGAGAAAATAGACAAACAAATGTTCAATTAATGATGAATTACTGGAGGATGTAATGTGTTGCTATGTATTGCTTTCATTCATCAGGAAAAAAAGTTTGATAGGATAGACTGTATTAAACTTTAGAAGATACTGGAAGATTATGGCGTAGAAGGCCAGCTTCTTGATAATGTCAGAGCACTGTATCGTTTGAGTACAAACGTCGTCAGAACGACTGATGGTGTTACAGATACTTCTGAAATCACTACCGGCGTGAGACAACGGTGTGTGCGTTCTCCTATGTTGTTTAACATCTGTATGGAGAAAATCACATCAGAGACTGGTCAAATTGAGACATCTGAAGCAGAACATAACTCAATACACGAATGACTCTTTGCAGATGATCAGTGCTCGCTGTACGACGATGAAAACAAACTGCAAAACCACACGAACGCGCTTGCGACTACTTGTGCTAAATACAAAATGCCAATTGGCGATAGCAAAACAGAAACTATGATGATCAGTAGAACTCCTGGGCCACTCAAGGTAAGTCTAAAAGATATTGCTCTTCAACAGGTCCATGAGTTCAAGTATTTGGGCAGTATTTTTTCGGCAGACGGTAAGATCGACAGGGAAATTGAGATTAGTCAGAAATGACCTACGGTGACTTAACAGCTGTCACCACTGCTTAGACACCCGAGCATTAGTTTGGCAACAAAGCAACAGCTGATAAACAATAATTTATGCCGACTCTATGCTACCAGTGCCAAACATGAACTCTGTCCAGGACACGTGAGAGCAGAATTGTGTCTTGTGAAATGAAGTGTTTGAGGAAAGTCATCGGTGTTACCAGAAGAGACAGAATGCGGAACGACGACAATCGAAGTATGGCCGGCACTACGTCTTGTGCCGAATACATTTCCAGGCAGAAAATAAGTTGGTTTGGTCATCTCATGAGAATGTACCCTCATGAACTTCCACAGATGGCTT
Organism: Ariolimax columbianus; assembly: GCA_036924085.1. Taxonomy (NCBI): domain Eukaryota; kingdom Metazoa; phylum Mollusca; class Gastropoda; order Stylommatophora; family Arionidae; genus Ariolimax; species Ariolimax columbianus. The sequence continues at coordinate 2,669,327 of JAVGWX010000005.1, read as the reverse complement.
ACAGCGCTGGTAGATTTGGCTACATTCTGGCTCAAAGGAAATATGTGCAGACGATCCTAGAATTGATGGACTGACATGACAAGGCAGCACAAAGACAATATGTGCAGACGATCCTAGAATTGATGGACTGACATGATAATTCGGGACTGCGTCACAAAAACCAGTTGACCAATTATAATGGTGCTATAAAAATAAATGAATAAGTTAACCTCGCTTCCTACAACAGCCAGCCTGTTTGTCTATTATAAGTTTCTTGGCAAGTGTGCTGTACGGTAGGTTGCCATTTCTTTCCGTACGGGGGGAGCAACAGAAGACCATGTCACCCAAACTGGTTGCGAGCGGGATTTGAACCGGGTCCGTTGAGATTGTGAAAGGGACGGTTCCCCCCGAGGCAACGACGCCTAACAAGTACTGTACGGGTTAGCTAAACCCCTGAACCTCTCCTTCTCTCTCTCTCTCTGACCCCTCCCCCAACCCCCCATCCCATCTCTGTCATGTCTCCCTATCTCTCTCTTACTGACCTCTCTCTTTATCCTGTCCGTCTTCTCTCTCTCTTTCTGTCTCTCCCCCTATCTCCCCCCCTCTCCCTCTCTCTCTCTCTCTCTCTCTCGCTCCACGATCGTAAAGCCAACAGTCTATAGTCTTAAAGTAGGATTAATGTTGAAGATACTAATGTATTCCTCAGAACTCATTTGAAAGAATGTAATTTTCTGTCGATCGTTTTAAGATAAATCCTGATATAAGTGGGAGGGAATGAGAGACTCGGTTCAGAGGAGAAGACAGCTGGGGTGGGGAAGATAGCCAATTGTAGGCAGGACAAAACGAGCAGGGCTCTTAATGTTGAACCGAGCGTTGCTGAGTCGTGGGTGAGAGAGAGACAGGTTAACACTGACACTCATATTCAGATGTGATTTCTGTGTGACACTAACACAGGTAGAAAAGTGGACGAACCAACAGGTAGGCAACAAACCGTCAGACGGGTACGTAAACAGAGAGACAGAAAAACATAAAACCAAAGAGACAGAGACACTGGTGGATAGGCAGACAGACAGATGGACGGATGGATGGATAGATGGATGGATGGATGGACAGATGGGTAGACAGACAGACATATAGAGAGACGGACAGACACAGAGACAAACAGACATATAGAGAGACAAACAGACAGATAGAGAGACAGATAGACAGAGAGACAGACATATAGACAGACATACAGATAGAGAGAGACAATTGGAGGGACAGACAGACATATAGAGAGACAGACAGACATATAGAGAGACAGACAGATTGAGCGACATAAAGACAGATAGGGAGACAGACAGACAGATAGAGACAGACAAATAGATAGAGAGACAGAAAAACAGATAGAGAGACAGACAGATAGAGACAGACATATATATAGAAAGACAGACAGATAGAAAGACAGACATACATATAGATAGGAAGACAGACAGATAAAGAGACAGACAAACATATAGAGAGACAGACATACAGATAGAGAGACAGACAGACATATAGAGAGATAGACAGACATATAGAGAGACAGACAGACAGATAGAGACAGACAAATAGATAGAGAGACAGAAAAACAGACAGAGAGACAGACAGATAGAGACAGACATATAGATAGAAAGACAGACAGATAGAGAGACAGACATACATATAGATAGGAAGACAGACAGATAGAGAGACAGACAAACATATAGAGAGACAGGCATACATATAGAGAGACAGACAGACAGATAGAGAGACAGACATACAGATAGAGAGACAGACATACAGATAGAGAGACAGACAGATAGAGAGACAGACAGACAGATAGAGAGACATACAGATATAGTGACAGACAGACAGATAGAGAGACAGACATATAGAGAGATAGACAGACATAAAGAGAGACAGACAGACAGATAAAGAGACAGACAGATAGAGAGACAGACATATAGAGAGATAGACAGACATAAAGAGAGACAGACAGACAGATAGAGAGACAGACAGACAGATAGAGAGACAGAAATACAGATAGAGAGACAGACAGATAGAGACAGACATATAGATAGAGAGACAGAAAAACAGATAGAGAGACAGACAGACATATAGATAGAAAGACAGATAGAGAGACAGACAGACGTATAGAGAGACAGACAGACATATAGAGAGACAGACAGACAGATAGAGAGACAGACACACAGATAGAGAGACAGACGGACGGGCGGGTGGTCGGAAGATTAGGCTTCAAACCCTAACCCAGCCCGTCACGTCTCAGCTTCAAACCCTAACCCAGCCCGTCACCTCGCACCATATTTCCCATCACTACAAGAATGCACGAACTTGTTATTTTACCTTCTGTCTATTTCTCCATCTTCGCCACATCTTCTGCTTTCCTTGCGTCTATAACCTTCGCTACCCAACTATTTCTCTCTATCTTCTACCATTTCATTATTGACACAGCGCATACCCCCCTTACCCTAACTGGCATTTAATATCCAAGTTTCTAGAATCAATAAGCTGGTTTCAGAAAACTCGCACTGTCAAGCATTTTAAAGTGCACTGAATGGCCAGACATAGTGCGCACTGCAGGTTCATACAACACTGAAGATCGTCTGGATAGAGTTTGGGAGAGTAATTTACATTGTATTAAAGTGCGACACAAGTTGACACCGCACCAAATGTTCTATCAGAAAGTGCGACACAAGTTGACACCGCACCAAATGTTCTATCAGAAAGTGCGACACAAGTTGACACCGCACCAAATGTTCTATCAGAAAGTGCGACACAAGTTGACACCGCACCAAATGTTCTATCAGAAAGTGCGACGCAAGTTGACACCGCACCAAATGTTCTATCAGAAAGTGCGACGCAAGTTGACACCGCACCAAATGTTTTGTTAGAAAGTGCGACACAAGTTGACACCGCACCAAATGTTCTGTTAGAAAGTGCGACACAAGTTGACACCGCACCAAATGTTCTGTTATAAAGTGCGACACAAGTTTACATTAAACTATAAATTATATTAGAATGTGTGACATAACTTGGCATAGTACTAGAAATGCTATTAGAATGTGTGACACAAGTTGGCATCAAACTAGAAATTCTATTAGAATGTGTGACACAAGTTGGAATCGAACTAGAAATTCTATTAGAATGTGTGACACAAGTTGGCATCAAACTAGAAATTCTATTAGAATGTATGACACAAGTTGGAATCGAACTAGAAATTCTATTAGAATGTGTGACACAAGTTGGAATCGAACTAGAAATTATATTAGAATGTATGACACAAGTTGGAATCGAACTAGAAATTCTATTAGAATGTGTGACACAAGTTGGAATCGAACTAGAAATTCTATTAGAATGTGTGACACAAGTTGGCATCAAACTAGAAATTATATTAGAATGTGTGACGCAAGTTGGCATCAAACTAGAAATTCTGTTAGAATGTATGACACAAGTTGGAATCGAACTAGAAATTCTATTAGAATGTGTGACATAACTTGGCATCGTACTAGAAATGCTATTAGAATGTGTGACACAAGTTGGCATCAAACTAGAAATTCTATTAGAATGTATGACACAAGTTGGCATTGCATTTAAAGTACGGATATATTATTCAACTCGTGATGAAGCTACACTTAGAAGACAGGACATAAAAGTGGAACTGAAGATAATGTTACATTCAAATCGCAAAGACAGTGTAGAGAAAGTCTCTTCATTCGACACTACCCTCTGGTTGATCAGTCCTGAGACTGGTTTAAGGACATTCAAGTATGCCTCTCCATTTGGCCCTATCCTCTAGTTGATCAGTCCTAAGACTGGCTGCAAGGTTGTCAGAGCATATTTCTCAATTTGACTATATCCTCTGGTTGGTCAGTCCTAAGACTGTTTGTCATGTTGTCTGATCACGTGTCTCTCCATTTGACCCTATCCTCTGGTTGATCAGTCGTAAGTTGTAAGGTTGTCTAATCATTTCTCTCCATTTGACCCTATCCTCTGGTTGATAAGTCTTAGAACTGGTTATAAGGTTTGTCTGAGCAAGTTTCTCCATTTGACCCTATCCTCAGGTTGGTCAGTATTAAAACTGGTTGTAAGGTTTGTCTGAGCATGTCTCTCCATTTGACCCTATCCTCAGGTTGGTCAGTCTTAAGACTGGTTGTAAGGTTTGTCTGAGCATGTCTCTCCATTTGATCATATCCTCTGCAGCTCTCTTCTTTCCATCATAGATCAGTGATTAAATGTTTCTGCACGACTGAGATGTTAAAGTGAGTCTCGGTTGGCCTTTTCTTCTTACGCCCTGGATCTTGCCGTTATCTTCTGTAGATGACGTTCATGTCGCATATTGTATCATTGTCAATATTTGTCTTTGTGTGCCTATCTCAGTGAGGAAATTCTCATTGGATCTTCTTTCTGTTCAACTCACTCTATCCATTCTAAGTTAAAACGCCGTTTCAAACGCTGCCAAGCTCGTTTCATCCTTCTTTGAGTCCACGTTTCATCCCCACACAGTGCTACAGGCCATATTTGAGTAGTGTTTATTATTTTCCTCAGTTCTATGCTGAAATTCTCTGAGCGTAGCAATTTCTGTTTTTCTCTGAAGGCATTTTGTTTGGCCAATATAATCTTTGTCTTAATTCCCGCCTGATTGCTGTCATCTTCTGTGATGGTTTGCCTAAATATGCGAACTTCTATAATTGTTCGATTATGTCTCCTTTGATGATTATATTCGTTAGCCTATGTTGTTTGGATGTTACCAAAGTATTTGTCTTCGATGTTTTATTTTCTTGCCAAACTCCTTGGAAGAGCTTTACGTTTGTTTAAGTAGCTTTTGTATCGTTGTTACTGATCCCCCCATTATGGCTTGATCATCGGAACATTTTAACTTGAAATTTTAACCATTAACTTTCATATAATGTACTTTGACACCTCTATAACAGTTCCGAACAACTTTTTGTTCCATCATCATCATCTCAGAATATGCGTCGTAGAGACTCGATGAAAGCAAACAGTCTGGTGTATGTATGTACGAGGAGCATTGATTAAGTAACATCAATTTTATTTTAAAGTGCATGGCAGAGTATGTACAACAGAAAATCTTATTTCAGGACACAAAATGGCTAAATAGCAATACTCCGTGTAGGTATTGTGACGATCCAGAAGTATGTGCATGCGCAATATGGCGTACAGCTTATCTGCCTCAATGTCGAATTGGGCTGTGACAACGAGGCGTTTTTGGTTGTTTTTGTCGTTTTTTTGTGGTCAGGTGTAAAACCTTAAATCTACAGAAGAGCAACGATTCAGTATAGATACAGTTGTTTGAGTCAGAGGAGAATGTAAGAAAGGGTAGAAATATTTCAAACAGAGGAGAATGTAAGAAAGGGTAGAAATATTTCAAACAGAGGAGAATGTAAGAAAGGGTAGAAATATTTCAAACAGAGGAGAATGTATGAATGAGTAGAAATATTTCAAAACGAAAGAGAATACGTCATTGATGAACCACGAAAGGGGGGTGGGGGTGGGAGGGGCAGCTTCACGCGTAACAACTGACACAGTGAAACAGCGGAGAGATCAGCTAGCAGGTGTCAACAGACGAGTCGCTATTGATAAAACAGCAGTAGATTTAAACATGAATCACACGAGGTGGCCATGATAGACACAGCATCGGCTTATTCCATCGGTCCTTACATCTTTCATTATTTACACTAACACCATATCTAGAGCATCGCTCATTAATTACAAAGAGTCCCTGGTTCCATACCTTTAACAGGGCGATCACAGCTACGAAACAAACACAAAAGCACTTAAAAACTGGATGTTTGGATGTCCTTCAACGGAACAATTAATGAATAACGCTTGGAATTTAATGGACCATCTCTGCACGGTTTTTCACACAAATTGCAGCACTTTGCCACCGCCCGTCGTCCTGGTTCATCTCAGAGCCCCATCACATGCAGGGCAGATTAGCCCAAGATCTTATCCGATGGTCATCCTGGCTCATCTCAGAGCCTCATCACATGCAGGGCAGGTTAGCCCAAGATCTTATCCGATGGCCATCCTGGTTCATCTCAGAGCCCCATCACAGGCAGGGCAGGTTAGCCCAAGATCTTATCCGATGGCCATCCTGGCTCATCTTAGATCTCCATCACAAACAGGGAATGCTCCATCAAAGGTCGGGTCCCATATTTAGATACTTACTTCCCCTGCCCTGGGCACTACGTCAGACATCAAGTTTTGAATGTTCAGTCATGCGGATTGCCTTGTCATTTCCCTTCATCCATATTACGAGGAGCGTTCAAATCAAACGGGCACTCTTTGTTCTACCTCTTCCTGAATGGGTTATAGTTTGCTGGAACTACTATCATTAGCTAGGGGCACTTTGTCCTATTACTGCTAGGTGACCCACTTACGATGGGTCAGTCACTAACAGATAAATAAAAATGTTGGACAACACTGTTAGTGCTTGCATGGAACAGCGTGTTGTGATGACGTTTCTTGTGAAACCTACCGAAATTTACAGAATTCTGCTATCACAATACGGTGATGAGACATTCAGCTAAAGACAGACATTTGAGTTGTGAACGTTTCAGAGAAGACCGTACGTCCATGAGTGATGATACCACCGTGATGGCTCTCGACCCATTACATTCATCTCTGTTAATATCCAGATAGTGGAACACCTTATCCTGGACAATTGTTACATCCACTTTACAGCCCAGGCCTCTCTCCATGCGATCTTTATCTGTTTGGACCCCTAAAAGAATTCCTGGGAGGTCACCATTTCAGCACTGATAACGACGTGAAACAGGCTGTCCTGGATTGGTTCAGACATGCTGACAAATCTTTCTACGCTGAAGCTTGTCAATCATTATTTAAACGCATAAACGTTGCAGGAGATTATATCGAAAAATAAATGGCATTTTGAATACTTGAAAAAAAAAATACTTAAAAAAACAAAAAAACAACCTGATTTGACTTGAACGCCCCTCGTATACGTTTTCAGAAAGTTTGGGCAAATCATCACGTGGTCTGGGTCTTGTCTCATCATCCCTGTGTCTTCACCCCTTTAACCTCTACCTTCATCATGATGCCCAGTATTGAATAACTTCCACGTTGCGTAATGCAAGTGGTGCCTAGACGCGGGTTCCTCTCACAGCTCTACCAGGGAACCTGCGTCAGTTCATTCCATTGTTCGATGTGCCGGTTTTCAGGACTAGTCTGCAACGACTGTGTTGACTGTAAGAAACTTCGTCTAAATTTCAGTCTTCTGCACTGCACCTGGTGTCTAAACCTGGGAGCCTTGGGTCATTTGCGTGTTTTCTCTTTCAATTTCGGATGCAACTTTTCATGGCTTTGTCAATACTTCAGGTAACGCAAGAACCTGCAATCTTCCTGCAATCTTGAGAGAATCTTATTTCATTCCTCGTTATTGACTGAAACTGTCCAGTCAAGTACAGCAGTCATAACAACCACCAAGAACTGTACACAGTTAAAGGTGCACATTCTGTGTTCTCAGCCGTCTGTTTGTACAGCAATCTTGTGCTAATTCGAAATTAGCCCGCGCTAAAGTCAACTTGTTAATATAAATCATGTTTTCTTTACTGTAGGGTATACTTTCTACGTCCAGATTATTGTGCGGTAGCCATTCTACGTGTAGATTATTGTGCGATAGCTTTTCCACGCCTAGATTATTGTGCGGTGACCATTCTACGTGTGGATTATTGTGCGGTAGTTTTTCTACTTGTAGATTATTGTGCGGTAGCCTTTCTACGTGTAGATTATTGTGCTGTGACCATTCTACGTGTGGATTATTGTGCGGTAGTCTTTCTACGTGTAGATTAATGTGCGGTAGCCTTTCTACGTGTAGATTATTGTGCGGTAGCCATTCTACGTGTAGATTATTGTGCAGCAGCATTTCCACGTCTAGATTATTGTGCGGTAGCCATTCTACATGTAGATTATTGTGCGGTAGCCATTCTACGTGTAGATTATTGTGCGGTAGCCATTCTACGTGTAGATTATTGTGTGGTAGCTTTTCCACGTCCAGATTATTGTGCGGTAGCCATTCTACGTGTAGATTATTGTGCGGTAGCCATTCTACGTGTAGATTATTGTGCGGAAGCCATTCTATGTGTAGTTTATTGTGCGGTAGCCATTCTACGTGTAGATTATTGTGCGGTAGCCATTCTACGTGTAGATTATTGTAGGGCATACATTCCACATGTGGATTATTGTAGAGTATGTAGTCTACGCGTGAATGACAATTTATAACTTTGTTGTTATATTTTTTGAAGTGCACACAACAATTTCCTTAATTTAAAAAAAGCAACCTTTCGTTCACTGTTTTTAAACGATTACTTTGATTGTTTTCAAAAACGCCTTCCTGTACCCAGAATACCCAGAGGGAATAATTACCCTTCTGATTTTTGGTTGCTCGAAATTTATGGCCGTATTTTCTCAGCTCTTTCCTCATCTCTCCTGTCCCGTATTTGGCAGCAAATTTAATTTCCATCCCACTAACTACCATTTTCTACTAGAGCGACGCAACCAACAATTTGCTCTTTGCCTTTAAAAAAAATACATTATTAAACGAAATAAATCTAAACTACGTAATGTAATGTAAAATATGTAACGTGAAATATGTAATGTAAACTATGTAATGTAATATATGTAATGTAAAATATGTAACGTGAAATATGTAATGTAATACACGTAATGTAAAATATGTATTGTAAAATATGTACCGATTTCAATCATCACTAACCGCAGCTTCTCTTGAGCTGGTGGTGCTAGTCAACTAATCACGAATGTTGTTGTCGTTCTGGTCAATGTTTGATTTCTCGGTCGGATATTTGCTGTTTTCTCTGCCTGTCACCGAGCACAAGTGAACTTATTAGGCACAATCCTGATATCATTTACAGCATTAAGTTAGTTTTTGCAATGTTTTCTTTCTGGGAATGATCAGCCTCTTAATGGCTGTTTTCGAGGCTGGATTGTTGTCTCTGACAGTCCGTGTCCACCTCCTGACAGTTTGTGACGTCCATACAGGCCTCACCATATACGGTCGCCATTATTCGATGCATGTTGTTGGATACAATACCTTTCGCCGCACGCTGCGTCAACAGTAGTTTTATGTAGGCCGCCATTTGACTGATGTGCACGTGTGTCACGTTCCTCTAGATGTCCCTACATGCCCCTACATGCTCTACATGCCCCTACATGCCCTACATGCCCCACATGCCCTACATGTCCCTACATGCCCCTACATGCCCTACATGCCCTACATGCCCCACATGCCCTACATGTCCCTACATGCCCCTACATGCCCCTACATGCCCCTACATGCCCCTACATGCCCTACATGCCCCTACATGCCCTACATGCCCCTACATGCCCCTATAGTCACACCATTAGAGAGTATTTTCACATAGGTGTCACTTGGTTTTCAGCACTGTTGTCATTGTTTTGGTGCTGGAGGTCAAACTTTCAAATCGTCGCAGCAGCGGTAACAGCAGCAGCAGCAGTAACAGCAGCAGTAACAGCAGCAGCAGCAGTAACAGCAGCAGCAGCGGTAACAGCAGCAGTAACAGCAGCATCAGTACTAGCAGTAGTATTAGTAGATGACTAAAATGACGTACAATAAATGTTGCATACTTTGGTCCCGAGCCCCGTTTAAGACTTGGGTGCCTCCTGTACGCAGTGCCATATGCCCTGGTTACGGGATGTGGAATGTTCAAGAGACTTTGATGTGACAATACTATTATTACAATCCGCTTGGGAAGCCAATGCAGTCGCGTACATCGTTTGTGACAATGGTTCATGGCTGAAGTACTTGGGGCACTTAGTTCTGGTGAGGTGTGGGGCACTTAGTTCAGGTGAGGTGTGGGGCACTTAGTTTTGGTGAGGTGTGGGGCACTTAGTTCTGGTGAGGTGTGGGGCACTTAGTTCTGGTGAGATGTGGGGCACTTAGTTCTGGTGAGATGTGGGGCATTTAGTTCTGGTGAGGTGTGGGGCACTTAGTTTTGGTGAGGTGTGGGGCACTTAGTTCTGGTGAGGTGTGGGGCACTTAGTTCTGGTGAGGTGTGGGGCACTTAGTTCTGGTGAGGTGTGGGGCACTTAGTTCTGGTGAGGTGTGGGGCACTTAGTTCTGGTGAGGTGTGGGGCACTTAGTTCTGGTGAGGTGTGGGGCACTTAGTTCTGGTGAGGTGTGGGGCACTTAGTTCTGGTGAGGTGTGGGGCACTTAGTTCTGGTGAGGTGTAGGGCACTTAGTTCTGGTGAGGTATGGGGCACTTAGTTCTGGTGAGGTGTGGGGCACTTAGTTCTGGTGAGGTGTGGGCCACTTAGTTCTGGTGAGGTGTGGGCCACTTAGTTCTGGTGAGGTGTGGGGCACTTAGTTCTGGTGAGGTGTGGGGCACTTAGTTCTGGTGAGGTGTGGGGCACTTAGTTCTGGTGAGGTGTGGGGCACTTAGTTCTGGTGAGGTGTGGGGCACTTAGTTCTGGTGAGGTGTGGGGCACTTAGTTCTGGTGAGGTGTGGGGCACTTAGTTCTGGTGAGGTGTGGGGCACTTAGTTCTGGTGAGGTGTGGGGCACTTAGTTCTGGTGAGGTGTGGGGCACTTGTCGCAGCCAAACGTTGCGCGGGCGAAATGTGGGTCGTCTAGATGTTTCTCCATGCTTGATCTCGACAGCCACTGCTGGATCTGGTGGGCTGTGGGGGCTGGGATATCCTGTGGGGACTGGGGCATTCTGTGGGGGTTGGGACATCTTGTAGGGGCTGGGACATTCTGTGGGAGTTGGGACATCTTGTAGGGGCTGGGACATTCTGTGGGGGCTGGGACATCTTGTAGGGGCTGGGACATTCTGTGGGGGCTGGGACATCTTGTAGGGGCTGGGGCATTCTGTGGGGACTGGGACATCCTGTGGGGTCTGGGACTTCCAGTGGGGACTGGGACATCCTGTGGGGGTTGGAAGATTCTGTGGGAGTTGGGACATCTTGTAGGGGCTGGGACATTCTGTGGGGGCTGGGACTTCTTGTAGGGGCTGGTACATTCTGTGGGGGCTGGGACATTCTGTGGGAGTTGGGACATCTTGTAGTTGCTGGGACATTCTGTGGGGGCTGGGACATCTTGTAGGGGCTGGGACATTCTGTGGGGGCTGGGACATTTTGTAGGGGCTGGGACATCCTGGTGGAAATGAGCAAGATGATCAAAGATATGAATTTCCGGATGATGTAGCCGAGGGTTGCCGCGTGGGTACTACAGGGTGGCTGCAGTGCTCCAGCGTCGTCTTTGCTTTTAACTACATGGCCAGCGGTGCTTGGAGCTCTTGGCATGGCGTAAGACGTCCGTTTAGGCAAGGCGTAAGACGTCCTTCTTGGTATGGCGTAAGACGTCCTTCTTGACATGGCGTAAGACGTCTTTCTTGGCATGGCGTAAGACGTCCTTGACGTATAACAATGCCCAGCTGCCACTGCTGTGTAGGTCTATCTGGCGCTGCTGTGTAGGTCTATCTGGCACTGTTGAGTAGGTCTATCTGGCGCTGCTGTGTAGGTCTATCTGGCGCTGCTGTGTAGGTCTATCTGGCGCTGTTGTGTAGGTCTATCTGGCGCTGTTGTGTAGGTCTATCTGGCGCTGCTGTGCAGGTCTATCTGGTGCTGTTGTGTAGGTCTATCTTGCGCTGTTGTGTAGGTCTATCTGGCGCTGTTGTGTAGGTCTATCTGGCACTTCTGTGTAGGTCTATCTGGCACTGCTGTGTAGGTCTAGCTGGCGCTGTTGTGTAGGTCTATCTGGCGCTGTTGTGAAGGTCTATCTGGCGCTGCTGTGTAGGTCTATCTGACGCTGTTGTGAAGTCTATCTACGCTGTTGTGTACGTCTATCTGGCGCTGTTGTGTAGGTCTATCTGGCGCTGTGGTGTAGATATATCTGGCGCTGTTGTGTAGGTCTATCTGGCGCTGTTGTGTAGGTCTATCTGGTATTGTTGAGTAGGTCTATCTGGCGCTGCTGTGTAGGTCTATCTGGCACTGTTGAGTAGGTCTATCTGGCGCTGCTGTGTAGGTCTATCTGGCGCTGCTGTGTAGGTCTAGCTGGCGCTGTTGTGTGGGTCTATCTGGCGCTGCTGTGTAGGTCTATCTGGCGCTGTTGTGTAGGTCTATCTGGCGCTACTGTGTAGGTCTATCTGGCGCTGTTGTGAAGTCTATCTGCGCTGTTGTGTAGGTCTATCTGGCGCTGTTGTGTAGGTCTATCTGGCGCTGTTGTGTAGGTCTATCTGGCGCTGTTGTGTAGGTCTATCTGGCGCTGTTGCGTAAGTCTATCTGGCGCTGTTGTGTAGGTCTATCTGGCGCTGTTATGTAGGTCTATCTGGCGCTGTTATGTAGGTCTATCTGGCACTTCTGTGTAGGTCTATCTGGCACTGCTGTGTAGGTCTATCTGGCACTGTGGTGTAGGTCTATCTGGCGCTGTTGTGTAGGTCTATCTGGCACTGTTGTGTAGGTCTATCTGGCGCTGTTGTGTTTGTCTATCTGGCGCTGTTGTGTAGGTCTATCTGGCACTGTTGAGTAGGTCTATCTGGCGCTGCTGTGTAGGTCTATCTGGCGCTGTTATGTAGGTCTATCTGGCGCTGCTGTGTAGGTCTATCTGGCCCTGTTGTGTAGGTCTATCTGGCGCTGTTGTGTAGGTCTATCTGGCGCTGTTGTCTAAGGGATAGAACACAGGTTACCAAACTTTGTCTAGTCGTGACTCCGTTTGACAGAAGCAAAGTGACCCACGACCCCGATCCATTAACCATAATTGTGTTAATGTATTAAATTGAATCACATCGAAAATATATTTTCCAGTATCACATAATTCAATAGTATTTGAACGTACAACCTATTTCTGGATTACGCTATCGACTCATCTGATTGGTGACAGAAACATTCGATTGATGATATTTCGCGGAATTTGCTTTCGCAAACAAATCTCTTTGCAGGGCACGATGACAATGTTTTGTTTAACATAATCTGCGTATGGAAGCACTGAAATCAGCGCCTGGTGTATGTGACTAGTGTGTGGTTGGTTCAGTGTATCCACTGGGAACACGAAATATAAAACTACTCATAGTTGTATTAGTTATATTAGGTATTTAACAAGTATGATAGTATTCACACTTAAGACACCAGCAAATAATGAAAAATACTGTATAATCAATATTTTGTTTAGTTTATTGTTTCATCCGGCGACCTCAAAGATATCTCTTCGTAACATCATTTGGAGTGGCGCGACCCATGGGTTGTGAGCTTGTGTGGATAGGCTGACGTGACGGCGCTCAAGTAGGGCATGGGTTTGGGGCTTGTGCGATAGGCTGACGTGATGGCGCTCAAGTAAGTGCATGGGTTGGGTGCTTGTGTGATAGGCTGACGTGACGGCGCTCAAGTGGGGCATGGGTTGGGGGCTTGTGTGATAGGCTGACGTGACGGCGCTCAAGTGGGGCATGGGTTGGGGGCTTGTGTGATAGGCTGACGTGACGGCGCTGCAGCGGGGTATGGGTTGTGAGCTTGTGTGATAGGCTGACGTGACGGCGCTCAAGCGGGGCATGGGTTGTGAGCTTGTGTGATAGGCTGACGTGACGGCGCTCAAGCGGGGCAAATGTTGCCTTTAGCTGGTGCTCTGTGGCTTTTGGCTAAAGAAGTCGTGGGGAGAGCTAACAAGCTACGTCAACCAGCAACCACAAACAGCTGCCACAAACACCTACCACAACTAAAACAACCAGCTACCACAGCTAAAACAACCAGCTAACACTACTAAAACAACCAGCTACCACAACTAAAACAACCAGCTACCACAACCAGCTACCACAACCAGCTACCGCAACTAAAACAACCAGCTACCACAACCAGCTACCATAACTAAAACAACCAGCTACCACAACCAGCTACCACAACCAGCTACCACAACCAGCTACCACAACCAGCTAACACAATCAGCTGTCACAAACAGCTACCCCAACTAGCTACCACAGCCAGCTATCACAACCAGCTACCACAACTAAAACAACCAGCTACCACAACCAGCTACCACAACTAAAACAACCAGCTACCACAACCAGCTACCACAAACAGCTACCACAACTAGTTACCACAGCCAGCTATCACAACCAGCTACCACAACCAGCTACCACAATCAGCTGTCACAAACAGCTACCACAACTAGCTACCACAGCCAGCTATCACAGCCAGCTATCACAACCAGCTACCACAACCAGCTACCACAACCAGCTACCACAACTACAACAACCAGCTCCCACAATCAGCTGTTACAAACAAACAGCTACCACAACCAGCTACCACAACTAAAACAACCAGCTGCAACAACCAGTCACAATTTCAAACATCCGACGAAGCGTATCTGGTATAGCTAAGCAGCGCGTTGTAGATCAGATGAATCAATTCAAGACAGAAAAATAAGTGTAGCCAGAAAGACATACTATAGCCAGAATAACGACCTAACATGAATATAATCATAGCCAAGGAATACCATATTTAATCGCTCGATCTGTCCACATCAAATGTCTCTCTGAAACTTCCCAACCAATCTGCGTGCTGTTAGCCTCTTCTTGCTCACGGAAGAAATTCTGGGATGATCACAGAGACGTTTAAGCCACACAAGAACAAGCCCGGAGGACAGAACGCCATAAATGACAACACAAAATATGGGAACATTCGATCGTGTCAATTTTTTTTACTTTCATCCAACAAACAAAAATATAATCCCAGACGAGAATCGATGTTCTGTTGAAAAATACACTTGCAATAAACACGATTTTTTAGTTCCTTATTATTCAACAGATTTTATCTTCTAGAAGGAATGTGTTTTTATAGAAAAGAAATCTAGGAGTATTCATTAAAGATGTATTGTTCTCCTTTGTTCTCTTTAACGTTGAATATCTTTAGTTCCAATAGAGCTTAGCTCCTTTTTGGTGCCTTATTTTTTACCTCCGGTTCAGAATCCATTAGATCCGGCAATGAAATATTATCTGTTTTTGCTCGGCCTCACGCTCGGAACTTGGCCTGTTTTTGTGAGCTCTTCATCTGAAAGGGATACAAGTTTTCACGGCTTTTCTTTCTATGCTTATTTTCAATAACGCACTCTAAGGTTTGCTTAACACATTTTGGCGGGAATATCTCGTCTGCATCCCACGAGAAGAAGTTCGTAATTACAGAAGTTGTTTTCTTATTAGCTTAGAAAATATAAAACATTAAACAGAATAACATTTATATTTATCATTTTGAGTTACGAAACAATCAAATGGCTGGTCAGATATTGAAAACACAAACGGCATTATAGGATCTGGTCTGCCGAAGACGGCTGTGACGGACAGAAATGTGCAAATATCGCATTCAAGCTGTAAACTAGCGACACAATGTATTCCGTTCTCCGGACTACATCCTGCTACTTGCAAAGCTCTGCTCTGGGTTTGATAACGGGAGATTGCGAACGTTCAGGGTTTGGTAGCGGGAGATTGAGAACGTTCATGGTTTGGTAGCGGGAGATTAAGAACGTTCAGGGTTTGGTAGCGGGAGATTGAGAACGTTCAGGGTTTGGTAGCGGGAAATTGAGAACGTTCAGGATTTGGTAGCGGGAGATTGAGAACGTTCAGGGTTTGGTAGCGGGAGATTGAGAACGTTCATGGTTTGGTAGCGGGAGATTAAGAACGTTCAGGGTTTGGTAGCGGGAGATTGAGAACGTTCAGGGTTTGGTAGCGGGAAATTGAGAACGTTCAGGGCTTGGTAGCAGGAGATTGAGAACGTTCAGGGTTTGGTAGCGGGAGATTGAGAACGTTCAGGGTTTTGTAGCGGGAGATTGAGAACGTTCAGGGTTTGGTAGCGGGAGATTGAGAACGTTCAGGGTTTGGTAGCGGGAGATTGAGAACGTTCAGGGTTTGGTAGCGGGAGATTGAGAACGTTCAGGGTTTGGTAGCGGGAGATTGAGAACGTTCAGGGTTTGGTAGCGGGAGATTGAGAACGTTCAGGGTTTTTTAGCGGGAGATTGAGAACGTTCAGGGTTTGGTAGCGGGAGATTGAGAACGTTCAGGGTTTGGTAGCGGGAGATTGAGAACGTTCAGGGTTTGGTAGAGGGAGATTGAGAACGTTCAGGGTTTGGTAGCGGGAGATTGAGAACGTTCAGGGTTTGGTAGCGGGAGATTGAGAACGTTCAGGGTTTGGTAGCGGGAGATTGAGAACGTTCAGGGTTTGGTAGAGGGAGATTGAGAACGTTCAGGGTTTGGTAGAGGGAGATTGAGAACGTTCAGGGTTTGGTAGCGGGAGATTGAGAACGAACAAAGACGAAGAAGGACGGTCTTGAGATAACAAACATTATAATACGGTAGCCAAATAATTCAAAACAGATATAATTCAATAAACTGCTGTTGGAAAAAACCTATTGTTTTCGGCGGTTTAATATTGACAATACGATGTAGCAGGGCGGTTTGTCTATGAATGTGTGGTCGGTGCTATTACCTGCCTCTACACGGGGTGTGGTAGTGGTCAGGATGAGGTGAGCGTTAGATGAGTCTTAGAAAAGAGTTACGTCCCCGTGCAAGAGTTTCTATCTAGCCAAGTTGCCAGTTTCCACTCTTCATGTGGATTCAGAATCCACTCAACCATCTAAACAACAACCAACTTTCCACCCTTCATGTGGATTCAGAATCCACTCAACCATCTAAAAAACAACCCACTTTTCACCGATAATGGGAATTCACAATCCACTCAACCATCTAAAGAACAACCCACTTTCCACCCATCATGTGAATTCAGAATCCACTCAACCATCTAAACAACAACCCAATTTCCACCCTTCATGTGAATTCAGAATCTACTCAACCATCTAAACAACAACCCACTTTCCACCCTTCATGTGAATTCAGAATCCACTCAACCATCTAAACAACAACCCACTTTATATCCTTCATGTGAATTCAGAATCCACTCAACCAACTACAACCCACTTTCCACCCTTCATGTAAATTCAAAATCCACTCAACGAACAACAACCCACTATCCTCCCTTTATGTGAATTCAGAATCCACTCAACCAACAACAACTCACTTTCCACCCATCATGTGAATTTAAAATCCACTCAACCATCTAAACTTGTTCTTCTTCTTCGTACGCAGTCCAGTCAGACAGTAACCATTATTTTTTCGAAAAAAAGTGGCGGTCATCCTGAGGCTGTCGCCACAGCCATAGAGCTTGTCTTGCAGTTCCACTGGTGATGGCCACATCTGCTCTCTCTGATCCTCGTATGTCGGGCAGTTCTGCAGCAGATGTTCAGCGGTCATTTTATCGGTACCGCACGGGCATTCGTCGGTACCACCTATCTTCAATTTGTTGAATAGGTGGTACCTCAGTCTGTTGTGGCCAGTGCGAAGTCTGAAGACAACGACCTGCTCTCTTCTGTTCAACTGGTAACAAGCATCGTTTTTGGTGTAACCGGTATGTTCGGTTTCCCATTTGGTCATGTATCTGGCTTTAATAAGCCGTTTTGACTCTTCGTACGTCATACTAGTATCTATTTGTGGTAGTCTTGCACCTTCTTTTGCCAGTCTGTCTGCCTCCTCGTTGCCTTTGATGTTGCAGTGTGATGGGACCCACTGTACCACTACCCTTTTTGGTGCGGACTGCTGGCACAGTTGGCAGAGTGCTGCTCTTAAGTCATTAAGCTAATTGTTTTTCTGGCTTTTTAGCGCTGTGACTACGGCGATAGCATCTGTAAGCAGCACTATATGGCTTTCATTTTCTTTGTGTGTCACCATTTCTTCCACTGCCGCCCTCAGTGCCTCTGCCTCCGCTCTGAAATTGCTTGTGTACTTACCAGTAGCGAATGACAGTGTTATTTTTCTGCCATTTGGTAGGTTCAGGAATGCTCCTGCCCCTCCGCTCCGTGTAGTGTTTGTTACAGAACCGTCGGTGTATGCATGGGTCCAGTCCATGCTTGGGTAGCTTTTCGATATGAAGCTTAGGGTAGTATCTCTCCTTTCTTTCGCAGTCTGGCAGTTTTATTTCCAATACCTGGTATATTTTCTACCACCTCTGGAAATATATCCTGCCTCCAAGTAGGTTTTCGTACAGTAGTGATGGGTTTTGGTGTTGTTAGTGCGTTTATTGGATCTTCGTGCATCTTTGCTTTGGCTATTTCTGCAAAGTTTCTCCGCTTTAGTTTCCCATTTCCAAAATTGTTTAGTCTCTGGTGCATTGGATGGTCAGTAAGTCTTCGGAGTTTCTCTGACTGCAGCTGGGCTCTGCAGTCTCTTCTATCGGTCATGGATTGCAGTTTTGTAATCTTTTCAAGTTCTACAATTGGCGTTGACTTCATGCCTCCTGTTATAACTCTCATGGCTTGGTTTAGAAGTTTGCTAACTTTATCGAAGTTCGCCTTTGCTGCTGTTGTCCATGCCGCAATGCTATACTCGAGAACTGGTCTCACTCTTCCAGTGTACAGTTTCTTTAGTATGCTTTCGTCTGCTCCCCAGCTTCGGCCAGCAAGTTTCCTCATGATTGCCATTCTTTCTCTGGCTCTCATTCGGTTTCTCTCGATCTGACTTTTCCATGTTATGCGCCGATCAAATGTGATTCCCAGATAGTTTGGGTTGTGGTTTCAACCATCTAATCAACAACCCACTTTCCACCCATCATGTGAATTCAGAATCCACTCAACCATCTAAACAACAACCCACTTTCCACCCATTTTGTGAATTTAAAATCCACTCAACCATCTAAACAACAACCCACTTTCCACCCTTCATGTGAATTCAGAATCCACTCAACCATCTAAACAACAACCCACTTTCCACCCTTCATGTGAATTCAGAATCCACTCAACCATCTAAATAACAACCCACTTTCCACCCTTCATGTGAATTCAGAATCAACTCAACCATCTAAACAACAATCCACTTTCCACCCTTCATGTGAATTCAGAATCCACTCAACCAACAACAACCCACTTTCCACCCTTCATGTGAATTCAGAATCCACTCAATGAACAACAACGCACTTTCCACCCTTCATGTGGATTCAGAATCCACTCAACCAACAACAATCCACTTTCCACCCATCATGTGAATTTAAAATCCACTCAACCATCTAAACAACAACCCACTTTCCACCCATCATGTGAATTCAGAATCCACTCAACCATCTAAACAATAACCCATTTTCCACCCATCATGTGAATTCAGAATCCACTCAACCATCTAAGCAACAACCCACTTTCCACCCTTCATGTGAATTCAGAAACCACTCAACCATCTAAACAATAACCCACTTTCCACCCTTCATGTGAATTCAGAATCCACTCAACCAACAACAACCCACTTTCCACCCTTCACGTGAATTCAGAATCCACTCAACGAACAACAACCCACTATCCTCACTTCATGTGAATTCAGAATCCACTCAACGAACAACAACCCACTTTCCACCCTTCATGTGGATTCAGAATCCATTCAACCAACAACAACCCACTTTCCACCCATCATGTGGATTCAGAATCCACCCAACCAATAACAACCCACTTTCCACCCATCATGTGGATTCAGAATTCACTCAACGAACAACAACAACAACCCATTTCCCACCCATCATGTGGATTCAGAATCCACCCAAGCAACAACAACCCACTTTCCACCCATCATTTGGATTCAGAATCCTCTCAACCATCTAAACAACAACCCACTTTCCACCCATTATGTGGATTCAGAATTCACTCAACGAACAACAACAACAACCCATTTCCCACCCATCATGTGGATTCAGAATCCACCCAAGCAACAACAACCCACTTTCCACTCATCATTTGGATTCAGAATCCACTCAACAACAGCAACCCACTTTCCACCAATCATGTGAATTCAGAATCCACTCAACCATCTAAACAACAACCCACTTTCCACCCATTATGCGGATTCAGAATCCACTTAACCATCTAAACAACAACCCACTTTCCACCCATCATGTGGATTCAGAATCCACCCAAGCAACAATAACCCACTTTCCACTCATCATTTGGATTCAGAATCCACTCAACAACAGCAACCCACTTTCCACCAATCATGTGAATTCAGAATCCACTCAACCATCTAAACAACAACCCACTTTCCACCCATCATGTGGATTCAGAATTCACTCAACCAACAACAACTCACTTTCCACCCATCATGTGGATTCCGTCACTACCAACCAACAACAACCCACTTTCCACCCATCATGTGGATTCAGAATTCACTCAACCAACAACAACTCACTTTCCATCCATCCTG
The DNA here is from genome assembly GCA_036924085.1 of Ariolimax columbianus. Lineage (NCBI taxonomy): Eukaryota > Metazoa > Mollusca > Gastropoda > Stylommatophora > Arionidae > Ariolimax > Ariolimax columbianus. Next base: position 2,649,045 of record JAVGWX010000005.1, on the reverse strand, counting down.
TGGATTCCGTCACTACCAACCAACAACAACCCACTTTCCACCCATCATGTGGATTCAGAATTCACTCAACCAACAACAACTCACTTTCCATCCATCCTGTGGATTCCGTCACTACCAACCAACAACAACCCACTTTCCACCCATCATGTGGATTCAGAATTCACTCAACCAACAACAACTCACTTTCCATCCATCCTGTGGATTCCGTCACTACCAACCAACCTGACTACAACAGGAACTCACCTTGCTCCCTTCACACCCATCACTGAGGAGCGTGGAGGTATTTACGTATGACGGAGAACAAAGGCCGCTTTGCCACAGCAGTCTTACGCTAAATGATGTCTTAAATTCAATATTACCTGCACATATTAAAATACCTATGTCTTATCGAGGTCGTAAGTAAGTGTCCTAACCACTCGGCCTCCGCTCTTCCATATGAAGACACATCTCTAACGTCTCATAGTGAATGTGTGTATTTCCCTCGCTACCTCACAGTTTTGGATCAGTAGGTTGCTGGACTGATAGAGCTGGTTCCCCTAAATATAGACTAGCTAGAAACCCCATAAGGACGCTAAAAATAATACCACTGTAACATGCCAGACATGTTGCAAGAAACCACCGAGGAAAGTTGTGCATGTGACTCGCTACTATATCCTGTAGACACTTTCAGCCACACTTAACAGATAGAGACAGGTCAGCGAGTGATGACGCCTTGTATTTGTTGAAGCTCTATGCTCCACAGGGGGCTGCAAATATTTCGATAGATTGATGGACAGATTCGGTCATGGATTGAAATTTAGCCTGGAGAATGCAGTTGCATCTCCCTGTCTGGGGCAGACAAACCAGGAAAAGGCATGTCAGTCACTGGTCTGGAGGCGTAGCCGAGTTTCTGTCAAGCTGGAGCTAATTGGATGTAGACTGACGTCACAGACAAGCCGATGGAGCTCTTCAGCTAGCAGGACGTACGTCATCAACACCTGTAGCTTCTAGGCCAGTTCCCGCGTACATTTTGTTGTGCACTTCTGGTGTTAAAGTTTCATGACGAAAAAGATCAGAACTTAATTTGGGCAAATCCCAGACTGCTACCTCATTGGGATTGTAAGGGCTCCATAGTTTAACGCTTAGGCGACAAATGGCCATCGGGAAGCGACGAGTGGCAGGTGGCAGGGAGGCGACGAGTGACAGTGAGGCGACGAGTGGCAGTGAGGCGACGAGTCGCAGTGAGGCGACGAGTGGCCGTCGGGAAGCGACGAGTGGCAGTGAGGCGACGAGTGACAGGTGGCAGTGAGGCGACGAGTGGCAGTGAGGCGACGAGTGGCCGTCGGGAAGCGACGAGTGGCAGTGAGGCGACAAATGGCCGTCGGGAAGCGACGAGTGGCAGTGAGGCGACGAGTGACAGGTGGCAGTGAGGCGACGAGTAGCAGTGAGGCGACGAGTGGCAGGGAGGCGACGAGTGGCAGTGAGGCGACGAGTGGCAGTGAGGCGACGAGTGGCAGGTGGCAGGGACGCGACGAGTGGCAGTGAGGCGACGAGTGGTAGTGAGGCGACGAGTGGCAGTGAGACGACAAGTGGCAGGTGGCAGGGACGCAACGAGTGGCAGGTGGCAGGGACGCGACGAGTCCAAGGCTGCATGCGATGGGGATGGTGTGTTTCAATAAACGAGATGACTAGGTAGATTATAAAAATGAGAAAAACATATTAAATAAAAGACTACAGAAGTATTACAGTAGGAGTCGCTGCCACTGTCAATGAAACGTGAGAGGTTTCAATTCAGCAAGGCTCACCTTTTATCTGATGTACAAGATGGCTCCTTCCTCCCTGGGCTTGGTTTAACAAAATGTTTTAAAACCTGTCCTACCGCCTTTTTCCCATTGCTGGGGTTAGTCGATAGTTTTATATGGCGAGGATTAAAGGCCACTGGGGGTAGATGGGTTTTATAGGGTGGGGATTAAAGGCCGCTTGGTCTTGGGTAGTCGATGGGTTTCAAGGTTGAGGATTAAAGACCGCTTGGTCTGGGTAGTCGTTGGGTTTTAAGGCTGAGGATTAAAGGCCGCTTGGTAGGGGGTAGTCGATGGGTTTCAATGCTCAGGATTACAGGCCACTGCTGTCGCCACGTCATGTGTTGGCTGTGATTATTTATTTCACCCTAAATAGAAAAACACCATATGCCGTAACGGGGATTCGAACCGCTGCATTCCTAGTCGGCAGGCAGGCATCGAAACTATTCGTGATCCTGGGCTTGGTTTCCATACCTTAAAGCCGGGTTACAATTTATAGCTGGATGTACAAGAAAGCGCAACGACTGAGAATCATGCCCTGTCAGTTTGGCTGTGAGTCAAACGATGTGATAACTCTGCCATTCTGACGTTCGTCTGCCATATCATTGTCTGATGTCGTAAAACTAATTGAGAATTTATCGTTATGGTAAAAGGCTTAGTCGTAGCCTGCAGTCTGTGTTCATCAAATCAGGCTAATGAAATAACATTCGATTTCGCGAAAAACGTCAATTTCAATTTGAATGTGTACCGTAATATGGCTGCTCGATTAAAACTGCCAGAGGAAAGTAATATTTTCGTCGATAGATGTACAGCCTTCACCCACTCTCTCTCTCTCTCTCTCTCTCTCTCTCTCTCTCTCTCTATCTATCTATCTCGCGCGCGCTCTCTCTCTCTCTCTCCTTCTTTCTCTCTCACTCCCCGTCAGTTACTCCAAGTAGTAAAACTGAAGTTACCAGAAAGAACAGACATCCCATCTATAAATAACTTTACAATTAGTTGTATATATCGTAAACCGTTCACGTTCTACAGTGACCAACTATTGGTAGCTTCAGCGTCGTCATCGAAAGGTGAGTGCTAGGTCTCGGTAGTTATTAACTTGCCTGGTCTACAGGATCGCTGTGCTTATATTAAAGCTGTCCGCTGATATAATATTAGAGGACGTATGGGACAACATATTACTGAGGAGGGGAGGGGGGGGGATGGCAAGTCGATTCAGCTATAGTTCGTGGTGGTAGAGGAGTTAGATGACATGCTTCAAGTGCCACATGTATCTGGTTTGATCTACGAAGTGTTACACTCCAGCATACCCGTCGATAGATTGGTAACCGACTCAAGTTAGGGACAACGATGCAGAGAGAAAAGCAAATAGTCACGGCACACTGACATCTGAAATGTGTGGACAAGATGCCTCTTCATCTTTTTCTTCTTCTTCTTCGTACTCTGTCAAATGTCAACATGTATGTGTTTGAAGAAAGCAGCGGTCATCCTGAGGCTGTCGACACTGCCATAGAGCTTGTCTAGTGTTGCCACTGGTGATGGCCACATGTGCTTTCTCTGGTCCTCCTATGTCGGGCAGTTTTGCAGCAGATGTTCAGCGATCATTTTCCCGGTACCACAGGTACATTCGTCAGTGCCACCTATCTGCAGTTTGTTGAATAGATGGTACCTCAGTCTGTTGTGGCCTGTGCGGAGTCTGAAGACCACGACCTGCTCTCTTCTGTTCAACTGGTAGTAGAAATCGTTTTTTGTGTAACCAGTATGTTCGGTTTCCCATTTGGTCATGTATCTAGCTCTAATAAGCCGTTTTGACTCTTCGTATGTCACACTAGTATCTGGTTGTGGTAGTCTTGCACCTTCTTTTGCCAGTCTGTCTGCCTCCTCGTTGCCTTGGATGTTATAGTGGGATGGAACCCACTGTACCACTACTCTTTTTGGTTCGGACTGCTGGCATAGTTGACAGAGTACTGCTCTTAAATCATTAAGTTCTGTATTTTTCTGGCTTTTTAGTGCTGTAACCACGGACAGGGCATCTGTAAACAGGACTATCTGGCTTTCATTGCTTTCGCCTATCAGCATTGCTTCTACTGCAGCCTTCAGTGCCTTTGCTCTGAAATTGCTTGAAAATTGTCCAGTTGCCACTGACAGTGTTATTTTTCTACCGTTTGGTAGGCTCAGGAATACCCCCATCCCCCAGCCCCGCCCCCTGCATTCTGTGTTGTGTTTGTTACAGAACCGTCGGTGTATGCATGGATCCAGTCCATGCTTGGGTAGTATTTTTGCTTTGTACCTCAGGGTTATGTCTTTTCTTTCTTTTTCAGCCTAGCTGTTCTTGTTTCCAATACCTGGTATATTTTCTACCACCTCTGGAATGATATGCTGCTTCCAGTTGGGTTTGCGTACAGTAGGGATGGGCTTTGGTGTTGTTATGGTGTTCATAGGGTCTTCGCTCATCTTTGCTTTGGCTATTTCTGCAAAGTTTCTCCGCTTTAGTTTCCCTTTTCTAAATCTATTTAGTCTCTGATGCATTGGATGGTCTGTCAGTCCTCTTAGTTTCTCTGCTTGCTGATGGGATCTGCTGTCTCTTCTATCGGTCATGGATTGCAGATTTGTAATCTTTTCAAGTTCTACAATTGGCGTTGACTTCATGCCTCCTGTTATAACTCTCATGGCTTGGTTCTGAAGTTTGCTAATTTTATCAAAGTTCGCCTTTGCTGCTGTTGCCGATGCGCAATGCCATACTCGAGAACTGGTCTCACTCTTCCAATGAACAGTTTCATCAGTATTCTTTCGTCTGCTCCCCAGCTTGTGCCAGCAAGTTTCCTTATGATAGATGCAACTCCACCTCCGACACTACATCATAAACAGCAGTTTCTGCTACAACAAAAGTCCACCTTTAGGTTTCTAGTCAACCGTTCATATCTCATGAACCAAAGAGCCACAACTACCGCTGTTGCCCTACAAGACGTCTGCGCCAAAGTGCGTATTGGATTAATGTAGTGGTGATTTCTGTAACCAGTTTCTGTCACTTGATCAGCTCGCTAACCCCATTCAAAGCTCAACTGTACTCGAATTTTAAGGCAAGCCCGGTAGGTTACATTGGTTCTTTCCTAGGCTTGCTTGATCCACACAGGGGACCTATATGACCTTCAAGGGCTACATTTTATTATTATTGTTCACCTGCTTGCACGTGCATTTGTGTCATCGTGTGTGAATGTACATATATGTCTTCGTGTCTCGTGTGTGAGTGTACATATATGTCTTCGTGTCTCGTGTGTGAGTGTACATATATGTCTTCCTGTTTCGTGTGTGAGTGTACATATGTCTTTGTGTCGTGTGTGAGTGTACATATGTCTTTGTGTCGTGTGTGAGTGTACATATGTCTTTGTGTCGTGTGTGAGTGTGCATATGTCTTTGTGTCGTATGTGAGTGTACATATATGTCTTCCTGTCTCGTGTGTGAGTGTACATATATGTCTTCCTGTGTCGTGTGTGAGTGTTCATATGTCTTTGTGTCGTGTGTGGGTGTTCATATGTCTTTGTGTCGTGTGTGAATGCACATGTGTCTTTGTGTCGTGTGTGAGTGTACATATGTCTTTGTGTCGTGTGTGGGTGTACATATGTCTTTGTGTCGTGTGTAAATGTACATGTGTCTTTGTGTCGTGTGTGAATGTACATACATGTCTTCCTGTCTAGTGTAAGAGTGTACATATGTCTTTGTGTCGTGTGTGAGTGTACACATATGTCTTTGTGTCGTGTGTGAGTGTACACATATGTCTTTGTGTCGTGTGTGAGTGTACACATATGTATTTGTGTCGTGTGTGAGTGTACATATATGTCTTTGTGTCGTGTGTGAGTGTACATATATGTCTTTGTGTCGTGTGTGAGTGTACACATATGTCTTTGTGTCGTGTTTGAGTGTACATATGTATTTGTGTCGTGTGTGAGTGTACATATGTCTTTGTGTTGTGTGCGAGTGTGCATATATGTCTTTGTGTCGTGTATGAGTGTACATATGTCTTTGTGTTGTGTGTGAGTGTACATATATGTCTTCCTGTCTCGTGTATGGCTGAGTTTGTGAAGAGAACTAAATGACAAAACCGTTTCGGACACACGCATGCAGCACGTCCATAGGACAGTTCCTACGGGCACTTGAACATATACACACCCATAGAGCACATACAGAGAACACACGCACTCATAGAGCATCACACATACAATGAGAGAGATGGAGTGAGAGAGAGCCACACACAGAATCACATAACAGAATAACAACAACACAGAAATGTGATAACACTGGACATAATTATGTTATCACGCGCCATTAGCTTCACAGGCAAGCTTGAGCCTCGGATCAAACAGAAATCTCAGTATCGAATTCGATCAATCAATCAATTGTGCTTGTGATTGTATCCGATATTTGTGTCAGTTTTAAAATAACAGCAATAATAACCGGTTCTGAACTGACGACTCTTCCCGGACGAGATAACTGGGGAACACGAGATAACTGGGGAACATGAGATAACTGGGGAACATGAGATAACTGGGGAACATGAGATAACTGGGGAACATGAGATAAACTAGGGAACACGAGATAACTGGGGATCACGAGATAACTGGGGAACACGAGATAACTGGGGAACACGAGATAAACTAGGGAACACGAGATAAACTGGGGAACACGAGATAAACTGGGGAACACGAGATAACTGGGGAACACGAGATAACTGGGGAACATGAGATAACTAGAGAACACGAAATCATTCGGGAATACGAGATAATTCGGGAATACGAGATAATTCGGGAATACGAGGTAATTCGGGAATACGAGATAATTCGGGAATACGAGATAGTCCAATCTTTCCTTTACAAACACGTTGATTTGACAAAAAAAAGTTTTGATCATCTTAGATAGCAACAGTATTATCGAATACAATCCGCCACAGATGATCAACTGCCGGCTACCACATGCATCTCGGGGACCAACTTTGATTTATTCAAGCCAGTTGATATTATTGTCTCTTGTTGAATTGTTTGTCGCCAGCAAATTCGCTTGGTATCTTTGGTGAGTGTGTGGTGGCAGCGAGTTGGTTTAGACTTGTTCCGGCTTCTTATAAGGATACTTGATGTCAGGTAGAACACGTTGAACGTTTATGATTCTACTTTAGCATGCCTACATGATCTTTGACAGCATGCCTACATGGTCTCCACAACAGGCATCATGCCTGCATGATCTCCACAACAGACAGCATGCCTGCATGATCTCCACAAAAGACAGCATGCCTGCATGATCTCCACAAAAGACAGCATGCCTACATGATCTCCACAAAAGACAACATGCCTACATGATCTCCACAAAAGACAGCATGCCTACGTGATCTCCACAAAAGACAGCATACCTACATGATCTTTGACAGCATGCTTACATGATCTCCACAAAAGACAAGAAGAGTGTTCGGAGCGCTACAGTATTACGGTAACACCCAGGTAGGACAAATCATTTCTCAAGGTACCATAACGGCAGAAACATCATTGTCAGCTGAAGTTCGCTATAACTATTTGATTCTTTTTGACATTATTTCTTACCCATACAAACATATCTTAAATTTATATTTGCTTTTATAAATAGACAACAACGTACACGTTTCTGTAACCATAAACTGAGCTGAACATTTGATCGGTTTTAATCATTTTAAAAGCTGACAACACCAAAATTTAGTTCCTAACAATGATCTACACTCATTTCATAACAATTAAACCACTGAAAGCATTCTAAAGGTCGCAGAAATATGAATACACAGAAATCATTACAACTATTAGAGAAAGTTAGAAAAATGTGCAAGCGCATGATCATTGTGAATGTTGTGTGAATGTTGTGGAGAAAGCTGACGAAGAACTATTGACAGACCGATAAGAAACGGAATGAAGACAGGAAATACGAGAGCTCTCCAGAAAAGGGGAAGATAAATCATCCTTTCAAATAACATGCTTATCTGACAGATCGTGACTTCAGTTTCTGTCATGTGAAAGAACAAACCTTTTTGGGCAGCAGAAAATTAAATGTCTGTTTTCTTGTCTGTCTGCTGATGTGCACGTTCAATCTGTTATGCGGCCCTGAGTATTATTTGACAACACGTGTGCGATTGGAGGGGTCATGTTTTACCAGATGGAGGAATGCCAGGACATAATTAACTACTGATGTGTCATGTAGCATCACTTAACATCCGGAGGTTTCTACTACCACTACTTCTACAATCACTGTCACCACCATCGCGCCAACTACATCTACTACTATAACTACTACTACTGCTACTACTGCTACTAATACTACTACAACTACAACTACTACTACTACTACGACTGCTACTAATACTACTGCTGCTACTACTACTGCTACTATTGCTACTACTACTACTGCTACTACTACTACTACTACTACTACTACTACTGCTACTAATACTACTGCTACCACTACCACTACTACTGCTGCTACTACTACTCCTACTACTGCTGCTGCTGCTACTACTACTACTACTAATTCACCTGCTTACTTACTTGACTTGAGTGTCTGGCACGTGACCTCACACAGTCCTCGCCCCAAAACCAGCGACTCCCAGTGCTCTTTCATTTGTCACCATCAGGTCATCCACTGTACAGCACGCCTGCATACGGGGACATACAATCAGGTGTCCCGAGTCCTGAACGGTCCCGCATTCGCAATATTCATTGTCTGCATATCCCCGCTTTGTCAGGTTAGATCCACACCTGGACACACCTGTCCTTAACCGGTCCAGAGATCCCCCACGTAGTATATGTTAAATCATGTCCTGGTGCAGGTTCTTCTTTGATCTCCATCCAACCGTCACCGTTCTTTTGGCGCCATCTTTCTATGGGGTTTTTCTCGGGGCTCTGTTCTGAGGGCTGTACAGTCCACAGACAACCTTTCCTTGATTTAAGTCGAATTCCTTCTGCTGTATGTCCAAAAAGAGGGTGTCTGGTCACAGAACTCATTTTGTCTCTCAACTTCAGATGTCACATGTCTTCTAACATCCGGAGGTGCGATTTCATATATTGCGTAGACCTTTTCTGTTGGTGTCGGTTTAAGGCATCCTGTCACAATTCGGCATGTCTGCCACATCGACCTGTTTCGTATATGTGATGCGTTCCATGCTGGTGCCGCATACTCTACCGCTGGTAGACATACTGCAAGGGCTGGTGTGTGGGGCACCGTTGGGGATGCTCCCCATGCAGTGTTTGTCAGCTTGCGAATTATATTGTTTCTTCTACTGACTTTTTGTTTTACCACATTGTAGTGGCTTGTAAGATGTGTGCCCCATTACAACGCCTACCTACCTGGATATATCGCTACCTACCTGGATGTATCGCTACCTACCTGGATATATCGCTACCTACCTGGATATATCGCTACCTACCTGGATATATCGCTAACTACCTGGATAAATCGCTACCTACCTGGATATATCGCTATGTTCAAGTAACTGTCGGCGACATTTAATATGAAGTTATCTTGCTTCTCCGTTCTTCGAGCCGAGAGCCCATACCTGTGCTATACTGGGAGTTGACTGAGGTGTTGCAATTGTCACTACTGGAACTACGGCTGCTGTTAATTATATTCTCCATCTACTATTATCAGACGTGTTAGCCAGGATCAAGCAAAAATATACTAGCCAAGATCCTCACCTCGGCTTTCTCGTAGTCCTCCCCGAAAACGGGCTGCTGTCATGGCAGCCTGGCTAACGAGGTGAGCGATCGATGTGATCCCCGTAGTACTGACGCGACGCACAGGTGAAGCCAAGCATAGCACAACCGCCCGGAGGAACTCGGTCCAACTTCATCAGCACGCTTGGGGTGTGAGGAAAGCTACTACAACCTACCACTAACGTATTTATCAGTGTGCACAAAAGAGTAACCTTCCCATTGTGCGCATTCAACAACAACAACAATAACAACTAATATCTAATATCTCCATTACTAGCAGTGACATCCGGGCATTGTCACACGTCAAAGATGCCCTAGGACATGCTAACAACTCCAAGTACCGCTGGGCTGGTCATGTAGTCCGAAGGAAAGACGAAGAGTGCAGCAGTCACTCTGTGGTACTGCGCGGCAAAAACAATAGACCACCTGACAGACCACCATCCACTAGATGGCAGGATTCCATCGAGCTGAGTAACACTCGCGATCCTGAAACAAGCAAGTTAGCCATCGACTGGACAACCCGTGTCCAAGACAGAAGTTAGCCATCGACTGGACAATCCGTGTCCAAGACAGAAGTTAGCCATCCACTGGAGAACCCATGTCCGAGACAGAAGTTAGCCATCGACTGGATAACCCGTGCCCGGAACAGAAGTTAACCATCCACTGGACAACCCGTGCCCGGAATAGAAGTTAGCCATCCACTGGACAATCCGTGTCCGAGACACAAGTAAGCCATCCACTGGCCAACCCATTCCCGAGACAGAATCGACTGGAAACCGAGATGAGACCAGCACAAAACCAAAAAACATAGCACTGCTCGAGCCCAGACCACTGAGCAGAGAAATGCACCCGGCAACCCCCAACTCCACCAGAGTTGCGGCCTGCACATGGACTGCTGTCCTTGGAGATGTACAGGTAGACTAAGACTATCTTTCCTACTGCCATCACCACCACTAAAACTATTACTATTACCATCACCACCACCAAAACTATTACTATTACCATCACCACCACCAAAACTATTACTATTACCATCACCACCACCAAAACTATTACTATTACCATCACCACCACCAAAACTATAACTATTACCATCACCACCACCAAAACTATTATTATTACCATCACCACCACCAAAACTATTACTATTACCATCACCACCACCAAAACTATTACTATTACCATAACCACCACCAAAACTATTACTACTACCATCACCACCCTCAAAACTATTACTATTACTACTGATCAGACGATGTTATTCAGGGTCAGGTAACTTGTACTGATCAAGACGTCACCTCATATCCAGGCACTTCTCCCTGGCAACAAGACTAACAGAGCGGTATCGACGTGGTCCCCGCAGTAGTGAGCGACACGCAGATGAATACAAGCACAGCAAAGCCACACATGTTTATCTTCACCAGTTCGCTCGGGATGTGAGCAACTGTAACCCCCCACCTAACTCTTTTTATGGCGCACTATAGTTATTCAATGTGAATTCAACGACAACAACTACAACAGCAGTAGCAACAACAGCAGCAGCAACAACGACGGCCTGGACTACAACAACAGCTGCAACTACTACTATCACTACTACAACATCAGTTACAACTACTACTACTACTGCAAGTTCTACTACTACTACAATTACACTTAGACCTGCCACTACTACAAAACTATATTCTACTGCTTCTACTTCTATAACTAATACTACTACTACCTCTACTACTATTACTGCTGCTCCTACAACTACTACAACTACTATTACTGCTGCTCCTACAACTACTACAACTACTATTACTACTACTACTGCTGCTGTTACTATTACCATCAATTAAAACTTCACAAAGCTGAAAATAAACTCCAAATTATGGTCGATTCATAACGGGAACTCGTTTGACACTTGTCAACATCCGCGAGATCTCGTCTGATGGTGGTAACATCGCGAGAACTCGTTTGACGGTGGTAACATCGCGAGAACTCGTGTGATGGTGGTAACATCGCGAGAACTCGTTTGAAGGTGGTAACATCGCGAGAACCCGCTGACGGTGTAAACATCGCGAGAACTCATCTGATGGTGGTAACATCGCGAGAACTCGTCTGACGGCGGTAACATCGCGAGAAAATCGATGACGGTGGTAACATCAAAGATGCGATTACAGGTAGATGAAAGATTACCATAAATATAGGTCATGTAGGTAGACGAAAATGTTGCAATGATAAGACAAGGCCCGAGTTAGCCTAGCGATTCGAGGTGTTGGTAGTTGGAGTTTCAGATCAAGATAACTCAAAGTTTTCCTCAGTAGAGCAGGATACCCCAATCCAAGCTTCAACCTATGGGCTAGGCCCTAAATAACTTCCGCAATCCGAAATACATTAAACAAAGTGTTTAGGTTGTAGCAGCCTTTGTAGATTGGAAAGTTGTAGTGGCCTTTGTAGATTGGAAAGTTGTAGTGGCCTTTGTAGATTGGAAAGTTGTAGTGGCCTTTGTAGATTGAAAAGTTGTAGTGGCCTTTGTAGATTGAAAAGTTGTAGTGGCCTTTGTAGATTGAAAAGTTGTAGTGGCCTTTGTAGATTGAAAAGTTGTAGTGGCCTTTGTAGATTGGAAAGTTGTAGTGGCCTTTGTAGATTGGAAAGTTGTAGTGGCCTTTGTAGATTGAAAAGTTGTAGTGGCCTTTGTAGATTGAAAAGTTGTAGTGGCCTTTGTAGATTGGAAAGTTGTAGCGGACTTTGTAGATTGGAAAGTTGTAGTGGCCTGTGTAGATTGAAAAGCTGTAGTGGCCTTTGTAGATTGGAAAGTTGTAGTGGCCTTTGTAGATTGAAAAGTTGTAGTGGCCTTTGTAGATTGGAAAGTTGTAGCGGACTTTGTAGATTGGAAAGTTGTAGTGGCCTTTGTAGATTGAAAAGTTGTAGTGGCCTTTGTAGATTGGAAAGTTGTAGTGGCCTTTGTAGATTGGAAAGTTGTAGCGGACTTTGTAGATTGGAAAGTTGTAGTGGCCTGTGTAGATTGAAAAGTTGTAGTGGCCTTTGTAGATTGGAAAGTTGTAGTGGCCTTTGTAGATTGAAAAGTTGTAGTGGCCTTTGTAGATTGGAAAGTTGTAGCGGACTTTGTAGATTGGAAAGTTGTAGTGGCCTTTGTAGATTGGAAAGTTGTAGTGGCCTTTGTAGATTGAAAAGTTGTAGTGGCCTTTGTAGATTGAAAAGTTGTAGTGGCCTTTGTAGATTGGAAAGTTGTAGCGGACTTTGTAGATTGGAAAGTTGTAGTGGCCTGTGTAGATTGAAAAGTTGTAGCGGACTTTGTAGATTGGAAAGTTGTAGTGGCCTGTGTAGATTGGAACGTTGTAGCGGACTTTGTAGATTGAAAAGTTGTAATGGACATTGTAGATTGGAAAGAAAGACATTTAGTTTCTGTAGTTTAAAATGAGAACATTATTACGACACGGACATTGGATAAACAAATACAAAAACGGAAGATAATGCTATGGATTTAAAGCCAGAAAATTGAATTGTTTAGAGTTTGATGGAAAATTGCTTTAAGACGATTTCAGACGTCGAAGAAATGAGAAAACATGGTTTAAAGAAATAGGGGACGGACTGCGTAATAATAGGCAGGACCGGAACTTGATTGAATTAAACTCAAAACATGACATTACAGAGAGAATATCGTTTAACAAATATTAGTTCACGAAGTAGAATTTGGAAAGCAAAATTAAATTGTGTGCATCCAAGAGTAATGGGGCGACATGAAGTAAATGGGGCGATATGAAGTAAATGGGGCGACATGAAGTAAATGAGGCGACAAAAAGTAAATGGGGCGACAAAAAGTATATGGGGCGATATGAAGTAAATGGGGAGACATGAAGTAAATGGGGCGACATGAAGTAAATGGGGCGATATGAAGTAAATGGGGCGACATGAAGTAAATGGGGCGACAAAAAGTATATGGGGCGATATGAAGTAAATGGGGAGACATGAAGTAAATGGGGAGACATGAAGTAAATGGGGAGACATGAAGTAAATGGGGAGACATGAAGTAAATGGGGAGACATGAAGTAAATGGGGAGACATGAAGTAAATGGGGAGACATGAAGTAAATGGGGAGACATGAAGTAAATGGGGAGACATGAAGTAAATGGGGAGACATGAAGTAAATGGGGAGACATGAAGTAAATGGGGAGACATGAAGTAAATGGGGAGACATGAAGTAAATGGGGAGACATGAAGTAAATGGGGGCGACATGAAGTAAATGGGGCGACATGAAGTAAATGGGGAGACATGAAGTAAATGGGGAGACATGAACTTCATAAGCGAATATTGGTATGTTTTAACAAATGGAAACGGCGTGCAAAATAAGAAAATACGACAACAAATAGCCACAAAAGTGTGCTTTTCTGGAACTTTGTGATTGATAAGGAAATTCAGTTGATAACATATGACGTCGCATAAGGAGATTGTGAAAATAATAGTCACTATCTAAACATGAAGATAAGTTCTGGCTGAACAAAGGCTGCAGGCGGTCTCTTCAGAGCTATTACTAGACATTCATAATATATATTCAGGGGCACAATTAAAATGGGTTTAATGAAGGGCGTGATGTGTTGATTTGCTCTCCATTGACCAAATACGTTAACGATAATATTTTGTGAGGAATATATCATTATGTGTTAGAAACGTGGTTCGTTTGGCCACATTGTGACGTCAGCGTAATGACGAACACGTGGGCTAGTCTGGCCAGCAAGCGCCATCTTGTACATTCAGGCTAAGTGAGCTTGACCGTTGGTAAATGGATAGCGTCTACCTAGCGTAGCAACAACCTAACCGATGCTGTAACTTGTCTAGAAACAATCGACATCCTATATTACTCTGATATGAATGGGGCACCGGAGTCTACTTGCATGATGTCGTGAAATCGCGGAAAGACGTCCACTGCAGACTGTGAATTTGACAATCTACTGAAATTGTGCTCAGGTTTTATAACCTTTCTCACTCACTCACTCAGTTACTCACTCACTCACTCACTCACTCACTCACTCACTCACTCACTCTCTCTCTCTCTCTCTCTCTCTCTCTCACACACACACACACATACACGCGCACACACATTTAGGGACCAGCTTCTGTGAACAAGAACATTCTACCTGGCTTCTTCTTCGTACGCAACGAGACGCCACTCACAATGCTCAGAACAGCTCTCTGGTTGGCGCCCGAGTGGTCTGCAGGGATCTTTGTGTATGACAAGGACAAGAATAGCACCACTGCCTCACAGAGAGCATGTCGTAAGACGCAACTGACTGTGTGAAATGGTATAACACTGGCCATGGTTGGGTCATTTGTTTAGAACATCATATATAGTGCCTAACAGGCTGCGGGTCTGCTTTGTTCTAGTGTTTGAGTCTATTAAGATGGACTCGGATATCGGTTAACACCCCCACCCCCCACCCCCACCCCTCTGTAAGCGCTTGTCCCAACGCAGCGGAGTATTAATATGCTCTAGCCTAGCCCTCTAGACTAGCCCTCTAGCCAGGAAACGCTTCTACCCGGCTACTTCCAGCTGATACCAGGACCTGCACAGGAGCATCTGTCCTGAAGATGTACAGGTCGAATAAGAACCAAGAAGTGTGGGTTGGCATGTTTCGTGGTTTGCTATATGTGAATTTGGGTTGGCATGTTTCGTGGTTTGCTATATGTGAATGGGGGTTGGCATGTTTCGTGGTTTGCTATATGTGAATGTGGGTTGGTATGTTTCATGGTTTGCTATATGTGAATGTTAGTTGGCATATTTCGTGGTTTGCTATATGTGAATGTGGGTTGGCATGTTTCGTGGTTTGCTATATGTGAATGTGGGTTGGTATGTTTCATAGTTTGCTATATGTGAATGTGGGTTGGCATGTTTCGTGGTTTGCTATATGTGAATGTGGGTTGGCATGTTTCGTGGTTTGCTATATGTGAATGTGGGTTGTCATAGTTCGTGGTTTGCTATATGTGAATGTGGGTTGGCATCTTTCGTGGTTTGCTTTATGTGAATGTTAGTTGGCATGTTTCGTGGTTTGCTATATGTGAATGTGGGTTGGCATGTTTCGTGGTTTGCTATATGTGAATGTGGGTTGTCATATTTCGTGGTTTGCTATATGTGAATGTGGGTTGGCATGTTTCGTGGTTTGCTATATGTGAATGTGGGTTGACGTGTTTGAAGGGTAAGCGTGAATTGACAGAGTAATCTGAATTCTGTCTCACAGCCGAGGGAATAAATTTGACGGAGGAATGATGGGATCTGATTGGCAAGAGCGAACGTTTAATAGATTTATGATCACGGGAAATTAAATATGCATAAACTAGACTGAGTGAAACAACACAAGGAGAGGAAAACAGAGAGAGGAGGAGGTTGAAGAGGTGAAACAAGGAGAGGAAGAACAGAGAGAGGAGGAGGTTGAGGAGGTGAAACAAGGAGAGGAAGAACAGAGAGAGGAGGAGGTTGAGGAGTCGGAAACGAAGAGATAGAGTGAGTGAAAGAAATCTATATAGGATGTGTTTGTGACGTGTATCCGCTCCTGTGCACACACAATATTTCTACATCAACCGAGCGATATCGGGAGGACAGCAATAGGACACCTGTTACCAGCCTATCATGTCGTTAAAACAGACTACAAAGGTTGTGCATGGGGCTGGCAACATGATCATGTAAATACCATTGCTTCAAATCAGCCATTTGAGATCTGTCAAGCGGTTATCCTGGACAGCATGCAGCGATAGAGCAGAGTGGCTGAGGAGAAGGGCTCGATGAGGAAAGGCGCCCGGTACCCACACATTCGGATTTTTTGGACCAAAATGTGCAAACATTGCAGTTAAGCTGTAAACTACAACGCATTCCGTTCTCCTGACTAGATCTTGATACTTGAAAAAGCCGTCTTCAGGGTTTGGTAGCGGGCGTTTGAGAACGAGCGAACAAAGAAGAAAAAGAAGACGAAGAAGAGAAGAAGAAGAAGAATCCGCCATTTAGATTTATTGGACCCTAGCTTCTTGGAAAAAGATGTGATAGTTGGTTAAGGTAAGTGACAAATGCAGTGTCGGATCTGTGAACGGACATGGAGACTGAGTACATTGTAGACAGTGCCGACACTGTCGACACCCCGGCCCAATGCCCGTCGAATGTTTCCACTATGACAAAACCTGATTTCAGTGGTTGGCAGGCCAGGTACATAGGATGACCGGAATTAGACCCGTTGGGGGCACACTGGACACCCCTGGCTCAAACTGATATTTAAACAAAGGGACGGGGGATATTCTGAAATAGAGAACATTTCTTAATCTCTATATATGACAGACAGACACGGCAGCTAGACAGACACGGCAGCTAGACAGACACGGCAGCTAGACAGACACGGCAGCTAGACAGACACGGCAGCTAGACAGACATGCATCTGTCAGACTAGTTTGATTGTGCAGTGTAGAATAAGACACGATCAGGTATAATCAGATACGACGGTCGACGAGCGAATGTAAGACACTGTGCGACAGACAAGCAGACAAACAGTCAGATAGACAGTCAGACAGACAGACACGAAGCTTGTCACACAGACAAACAGGCATATAGACAGATAAACAGACAGACAGACAGTAAGACAGACAGACAGTCAGACTGACAGTCAGACGGACACGAAGCTTGTCAGGCAGACAGACAGTCAGGCAGATAGACAAACAGTCAGACAGACAGACAGACGGTCAGACTGACAGACAGACAGTATAAAAACAAGCAGAACAAACAGCTAAGGTGGCCATTAGTGAGAACAGCCGGTACTGGGATCAATAATTGTATCCATTGTCAGACCTAATATCTGTATCGGTAAAATGTCAGGACTTCGCCGCTAGACCGGATACATTAAGGCAAATTGTATTCAAGAAAGTTCTCATTCTTGTCAACGGATGTTCAGTGCACGCCGGTGCAGGAAAATATTGTACTCGGACATTTTTATTTCGTTTGCAAAGAAATGAGTTTTGATTATGTAATCCGGCCACACATTTGGAAGAAGAAAAGGCTTTCCGTTTGCTGATAGCAGCTCATGTAAAAACTGGTGAGGAAAGCAGAGAAGTAAATTCAAACGTAAAACTGTCAGTTGTTAGTACATGTCTTTTAGCAGGACAATCTGGCCAGAAAATGGGGCTTAGTCATGCTAGAACAAGTCATGTGACGTCATGTCAAGTGACGACAAGTCAATGCCCAAGAAACTGACCCGAATTTGACGCTCAGGCATGTTATGGCAAGACCAGGCTTGTCAAGATGTTGGAATCTTTGTGAGAGATTAGCAACCGTCTGCTTATAGATGATATAAACGGTACATAGAACCAAACATTACTGCAAAGAACTAACGTCTCCAGGACCTAACCAGTACCCTCACCAGAGATGCACATATCGACTGTAAAGTCAATCACTCGCCTAAGCCGAGCTCTGCGTGTGGGAGGCTCTGAAGCAAACTTCTGGAATAGACAAGGCATCAGTCTCGCCACCAAAGTAACAGTCTCGCCACCAAAGTAACAGTGTCGCCACCAAGGTAACAGTGTCGCCAGAGAGGTAACAGTGTCGCCAGAGAGGTAACAGTGTCGCCAGAGAGGTAACAGTGTCGCCACCAAGGTAACAGTGTCGCCACCAAGGTAACAGTGTCGCCACCAAGGTAACAGTGTCGCCACCAAGATAACAGTGTCGTCATCAAGGTAACAGTGTCGCCACCAAGGTAACAGTGTCGCCACCAAGGTAACAGTGTCGCCACCAAGGTAACAGTGTCGCCACCAAGGTAACAGTGTCGCCACCAAGGTAACAGTGTCGCCACCAAGGTAACAGTGTCGCCACCAAGGTGACAGTGTACTGTGATGTAGTTGTATCCACTCTGCACCTAAATAGAAGATAGATAGACCTTCCTCCGCTACAAAGATGTTTGCAAGCGTGACCTGAAGGGGTTGGATATGAACATCTGCAGCTGGGAGTAGCTTACCAGAGACAGACCCGGCTGGAGGCAGGCCCGGCAGGAGGCAGGCCCGGCTGGAGGCAGGCCCGGCTGGAGGCAGGCCCGGCTGGAGGCAGGTCCGGCTGGATGCAGGCTTTGTGTGTTGGTCTGCAGGCAGGGGAAGACAGGATGCGTCAAGATGCAGACCCGGCTGGATGCAGGCTTTGTGTGTTGGTCTGCAGGCAGGGGAAGACAGGATGCGTCAAGATGCAGACTACAAACGTTTGCCGCGAAAGTTAGGGAAACAACTGACTATCCCCTCTCTAGCGGGAAGTCCATTGTCTCGAGACTGACAGGGTGCCAATCAATCGATAGATGGACAGCAAAATTAAGATATATAACCAAACAAAGCAGGCGTGAGACAGAAAGAAAATTGCAGCAAGCTGGATCTAAAAATAGAAGGTAACAAGGCGTGGAGATTACTGAGCAACCTTGAAGGGAACAAGAGAAAGTCGAACCAAACACTCCTGGCCAGAAATACTGGGGACGAAATACTATCAAACACCAAAAAAGATGAAATCTTAAATAAATTTTACGCTTGAATAAATAGAGGGCAACCAAGAAACCTGCTAGATAAAGCGCTTTTAAAGAACTCCTTTAACGTCGACTCAACAAACATGGCTGCCTTTAAAAATCACTTCACTTCACAAGAGCTGAGTGTGACGATGAGGAAACTGGATAAAAAATAAGCCGAAACGAGATGATAAGCAAATTAGGACCAAAGGCAAAAGAGGTTCTTTTGAACATGGATCGAAGGACATTTGCCATCAATATGGCTATCAGCAACTATCAAACCCATACTGAAGAAAGGGAACCAACCAGGAACACCTGGAAGTTATAGACCTGTGTCGCTGACCTCATGTTTAGGTGAATTGCTTGGAAGGGCTATACTGGGAGCTGGAAAGCAAAAACCGCCTTGATAGAAACCAGGCGGGGTTCAGGCGTGGGCACCGCACGAATGATCCCATCTTTAGGTTTACACAGCATGGGATGGATAAATTCCATAAAAGGAAAATGCACACTATCCGTGTTTATTGATCTACAGCAGGTATATGAGTCTGGAAGAAAGGCGTTGTGATGAAAATGAGGAAACTTGGAATATAAGGAAAGAACATAAAATAAATACAGGCTTCCCTGACCAAGAGAACCAAAGATACCAACTTTGCAGGGACAATATCAAGTAAAAGAATGCCGTCAAAAGGACTGCCCATTGCGTCTCCTATAAGCTGCACCCTTTTCCTTATCTATAAATGACCTCACTAGACATCTACACTGCCCATTGCGTCTCCTATAAGCTGCACCCTTTTCCTTATCATCAATGACCTCACTAGACATCTAAACGTGTTACATTGTTTGATGATCATCTCCTCGCCATTTGAACCATCGAGAAATATCCCATTTTGGCAAAAGCAAATGTCAACAGAGCGCTACTAACAATGTCAGTATAATGCGAACTGTGGAAACTAAAGATATTACACAGAAAACCATATACACCGCCTTCTCCCACAGTCAAAGAAGGAAAGAGATTCATTAACATCAAAATAAATGGAGAATTACTAGTGAAAGAGGATACCCCAGTTTACCTGGGAGTAACACTGGACAGTGTTGAAATTGGGCAGCCAGATCTGCAATCTGAGAGTTAAAGTAACCAAGTGATTAAAGCCGATGAAGAGACCCACTAGCACGAACGAATTGGGGAGCTGATAAACAAACTCTTCGGCAACTATACCTTGTTTATGTTCGACCGGTGACGGACCTCAGCCTCCACATACAGACCACTGAGTTCAAATAACATCTCATCTATTGACAGGGTGCAGAATCAAGCTCTCAGACTAATTTGTGGGGGATGAGATCAACACCTACAGCGGCGTCCGTGACGGAGGCCAACATATAACCGCTAGCACTGACTTAAGCGGTAGAGAGATACAAGAGACAAGAACATGACCATCCAAATAGGGCACAAATGGACACTTGGAAACACAAGACAAGACTCAAGCAATTATCTCCACTGGATATACAAGAAAAGGATAGCCATTTTCACTATTTACCAGAGGAGAGAGAAACGGAAACCAGTTTTTTTTTCCACCACCTCAGGAAAATCTTTGCCTGCCAGTCATAAAAACTCACCGGACAGAAAAGGCAGCCACCAAGGAGACTACACCTAATATCCTGAAGACATGTAGCTTGGGGACAGTCTCTAGCTACCCAAAATCGGCAGTCCTGGTCTATACGGATGGATCAGCATTCAAATCTACCTCTTCTGCTCGATATTCACCCCATACGGCGATGAGGTATGAAACCATTTGTATAAGACTTAGTTCTCGGTCGGGGTACCCTAAGCAGTAGATCAGCTACCTCACTGCGAACTGCTGAGACTCAACCCTTGACCATGAGATATGTCCGCTCCCCAGGTGAACAACATCTCCGTGCAATGACCAGGCTTGTCCCCTGGGCAAATGCACTTTTTCGAGAGGAATTACAGGTCGCTGACATTTGGTCCACGTGCTTTGCTGATTAGCTACCATCTGAGGGACTACGGCCGAACGCCTCTAAGCCAGAATCCCGCCCTTAATCTCAGCACCGCTGTGATGGGAGGCTACGACATGGCTGGGATTTGCGTCCCAGCCCGGCCCGGTCGAGCCGCAGGAATCCACCTGGTAAAATGCACTCCTTCCTCGCTCTTTGCCTCTGTCTACTATCAGCCATTCCATTGGACGCAGAAGAGATGCAGTCCAGCGGACATTGCACCCTATGGTGACAACTTCCCGGGTGGCGGGGAATGCTAGGCGTACCATCACTGCAGATGAGCCGAGAAAATAAAGCGAGCAAAAAGATACCTCACTCATATGCATATGCAGGACGTGACGATCCTGGGACAAAGTCACACTGGACCGCCTCTCTTCCGGGATAGTACAAACTAGTACATTGTCCATCATATCATTGCCAAACCCTATAGACACGAGTAGGGAAGACTCGATAGTCCTGCAAGACAACTTCCTAAGAGAGACAACTCGGACCAAAAACAACTGCTGCCTTGCAGTTAGGCTGGGGACAGCCAAAGGCTAAGGAGGGCAACCCTACAGAAACGCCTGTTGAAATCGGATGCCCTGTGCCACTGGCTAACAAATCAAAACAGTGCAACGTAAATATCGCTGTAAACAGCGTACGATGAAGAAGAAGAAAAAATCTACCTCTTGTGCAGGGTATGGTATCCATATGAAATACCCGCATAGGTCCATATACGAGTTTTGTGATTCATGCGGTGAAAACCGTTCAATCGATGAAGCGGAGGCCGAGACTATAAAAACAGCAGTTAAGATTTTGCACCAATAGCTTGACTTGGGCGAATTGATGCCGATGGACACTGTGATGTTAAGTGACTCCAAGTCGGTGCTGGGAGCGCTGAATTGATGCCGATGGACACTGTGATGTTCAGTGACTCCAAGTCGGTGCTGGGAGCGCTGAATTGATGCCGATGGACACTGTGATGTTCAGTGACTCCAAGTCGGTGCTGGGAGCGCTGAATTGATGCCGATGGACACTGTGATGTTCAGTGACTCCAAGTCAGTGCTGGGAGCGCTGAATTGATGCCGATGGACACTGTGATGTTCAGTGACTCCAAGTCGGTGCTGGGAGCGCCGAATTGATGCCGATGGACACTGTGATGTTCAGTGACTCCAAGTCGGTGCTGGGAGCGCTGAATTGATGCCGATGGACACTGATGTTTCGTGACTCCAAGTCGGTGCTGGGAGCGCCGAATTGATGCCGATGGACACTATGATGTTCAGTGACTCGGTGCTGGAGGCACTGAAGAGCACCTCAAACAACAAAAAAGATATTCTTGGTGGGGAGGTCGATCAACAACATCATCACTGCCACGGGATAAATGTCACCTTGCAATGGATCCCTAGACAAAGTGGGCTACTAAGGAACGAGATGGTCGACAGATTGGCAAAAACAGGAGCCTCGAAATAACAATTAGATAGACCCTGCAGTAACCACACATAATAAAACGAATTATTAAAAATAAGACTTGGGAAATCTGGACGAACAGGTGGGCAATGGGAACAACAGGTGGGCGATTGGAACAACAGGTGGGCGATGGGAACAACAGGTGGGCGATGGGAACAACAGGTGGGCGATTGGAACAACAGGTGGGCGATGGGAACAACAGGTGGGCGATGGGAACAACAGGTGGGCGATGGGAACAACAGGTGGGTGATGGGAACAACAGTTAGCAGTGTATTTAGCGAAATGTCACAGCCAAAAAGTAACGATGACATAAATAAACTACATAGAAGAGATCAAAGTCTTATCTTTCTCTTTCTGTTCCGAACAGGACACGCCAGAGTCAATAGCCGCTTGAACCGCATCAATGCCCAGCACCTGCCTTTATGCAGACATTGCTCTCATCCTGATGAAACAGTTCGACATCTACTCATTTAGTGCAAAGCGCTTGTGGACATGAGGAAAAGATTCTTACAAGCACTGCCGACAATTACCAACACACTGCAGTGATACAACTGAAGAAGACCTGTATCTATATAAGATTGGCATTGGGCTGCCAAGAACAGGCTTGATCAGCAGCTATGTGATAACAACAGCAATACTATCCACTCTGTTGCATGCCAGCGAAACATGGATAGTGTATTGCAGACAAGTCAGACAGTTAAATCTAAGCACGCTTCTCGGGATCACGTGGCAAGAGAAAGTACCAGATTCTGAAGCTCTCAACAAGCAACACATGTTGATACTCTTCTGCAGAAAGCCCAGAAAAGCTAGACAGGACATGTTGTGCACACGTCCAAAGACCGCCTCCTCAAACATCTACTACAGGGTGAGCTCAGAACTGGCAGACGGTCACCAGGGGGACAGACAAAACGCTGCAGAAACTCATCAAACATCTATATTGTTCGTTGGCCAAGTTGAAGGCGTTTTAGTTGTAACATAAGCTTCGTTCTTGCCAGTGTTCAAAAGAGCTAAATACATATTTATCCACAACTGTATACTTGAATGCCACTCTAGCACTGTTGTAAACTCGTATCGAAATTGCAACAATCAGCCATTTTTGTATGAATATGTTGGATGCTGACATTTTCAGCACGATCCGCCAGGAAGCCAATGGAGGTCCTAGTTATTATGGTATCAACAAATCGCAATATTTTCCGTGCTTGTCATAATAAGCTAATATGGTTGTGGATTTTCTGTGAATGTCATGACATGCACATATAGTTCTGGGTGGGGTTAGTAACCTCTTCATGTTGAGAAAAGTACCACATAACTGATGCTACCAGAGTACACGGTTGCTGTGACGAGCACTTCTAACAGAAAGACCAACTTTAGTCGAGTCCTCGTGCACCGACTGCATCAATACCAAAAAGGACACCCCAACTCCATACTAAGTACCGATTCCTAATTATTTCCATTACAAGAATGTCTGACACCAGTTTCGGCTGCAGAGGATCGCATGTCACAGATGTCAATATACTTAACCTTCACCTTCGTGTCACATATGTCATTATAGCTTGACCCTCTTCTTGGTGTCACAGGTGTCATTATACTTTGACCTTCACCTTCGTGTCACGGGGTCATTATAACTTGACTCTCACCTTCGTGCCACAGGTATCATTATAGCTTGACCCTCACCTTCGTGTCACAGGTGTCATTATACTTTGACCCTCACCTTCGTGTCACGGGGTCATTATAGCTTGACCCTCACCTTCGTGCCACAGGTGTCATTATAATTTGACTCTCACCTTCGTGCCACAGGTGTCATTATAGCTTGCACTCTTCTTGGTGTCACAGGTGTCATTATACTTTGACCCTCACCTTCATGTCACAGGTGTCAATATACCTTGACCCTCACCTTCGTGTCACGGGGTCATTATACCTTGACACTCACCTTCGTGTCACATGTGTAACTATACTGGGTCGTCAATTTCATTGAATAAGATCACTGGCTCTACACTTTGAAGGTGTGCAATTTTATAGTCAGATAAAAGTATGATACTACCATTTGCAGCTGTGCAAACTGGTGCGTTCAGTGACCTAGTCACAGATTAAGAGGAGGGTCATGTTTTCTTGCCACTCTGCCAAAATGACAGATAGAAAAAGTGTTGGACCAATAAGCTGAATAATTGGCACCCGATAAACCTTTGTGGCGTAGGCGGTGACCTATACACCCCAGGGTAGAAGAGAAATGACTAGTGACCTATACATATGAGGGTAGAAGAGAAGTGACTGGTGACCTATACACATCAGGGTAGAAGAGAAATGACTGGTGACCTATACACACGAGGGTAGAAGAGAAATGACTGGTGACCTATACACACCAGGGTAGAAGAGAAATGACTGGTGACCTATACACACGAGGGTAGAAGAGAAATGACTGGTGACC
Source organism: Ariolimax columbianus (assembly GCA_036924085.1). Taxonomy (NCBI): domain Eukaryota; kingdom Metazoa; phylum Mollusca; class Gastropoda; order Stylommatophora; family Arionidae; genus Ariolimax; species Ariolimax columbianus. The sequence goes on along the minus strand of JAVGWX010000005.1, from coordinate 2,624,158 downwards.
TATACACATCAGGGTAGAAGAGAAATGACTGGTGACCTATACACATCAGGGTAGAAGAGAAATGACTGGTGACCTATATACACCAGGGTAGAAAAGGAATGACTAAGTAACTAAGTATACGAGCTGGATGCAATGCCATGCCCTGATCTCCAATGCCGGTATTCCTAGCCTGACTGGAGAATATACAAACTCAAGATCTTCAACTGAGCTGACAGCACAATGGCTGCCGGTCTTCCTGACCTGACTGAAGATGGGATATTTGTTCACAATAAGTCATTTGAGTGACGTGATTAGCAGAATTGTCAGCATTACTTTCAGGCTATTAAGCCACTATTGAGCACCGCTACATCAGAGAACACTTAGTTCTAAATATAGACCACTTGTTCTCATCACGGAGCTCACGATTCATGTGTGGCCCTTCAAGTTTGGGACTCCCTGGTGTAGGCTATGACAAATACTCTCATTATGAACAATGTATTCATGTCAGCCATTGACAGAATGACATTATAAGGCAATTGTCTAAGAACCTGGAGAGGCTCTGAAGGGGATGTAGTTTCCTGGTTGGTAATTAGATCACGCAGTTGATTGGACACTTGTCAGATCTTGGCGAACACCAGAGAAGCATCAAAGCCCCAGGAAGTCGCATATATTGATACTGTTTCTATATCAGTTTGGTATCTTGGTGTTGTTATCTGGGTGTTGATATCTGGGTGTTGCTATCTGGATGTTGCTATCTGGATGTTGATATCTGGATGTTGATATCTGGATGTTGATATCTAGGTGTTGATATCTGGATGTTGATATCTGCATGTTGATATCTGGATGTTGCTATCTGGATATTGATATCTGGATGTTGCTATCTGGATATTGATATCTTGGTGTTGATATCTGGATGTTGATATCTGCATGTTGATATCTGGATGTTGCTTTCTGGATGTTGATATCTGGGGGTTGCTATCAATTTGAACAGTTATCTCTGAGTATCTCACTCTAAGATCGGCACATACCTGCTATTTAAAGAGTCCAGGTTGCAAAAGGCTGACCGATATAATTGGCATGTTGTGTTTCAAATGACAATGGAATGTGGCGCTCATTTAATAAATATTGGCTCCTGTCATGTCTTGGTTCTTGTCATGAAGTGGCCATTAATATTACAGACAAACCATACCTGTCCTGTCAGACACATTCTGTCTCGATCTAACCGTCTGAAGAACCAAATCCTTTCACTCTACATCAACCAGGATCCGGTGCACTTCCGGTTGATGAACATTCGCGGGCAGTTCAGTGTGAATGGGAGGAGGTTCCATCCTGCTAATGGACATGATTGATCGACCTTACAAATTGGCATTTATTTTCTGCAGAGCAAATAATCTGCAGGAGAAATAATCTGCAGAGCAAATAATCTGCAGGGGAAATGTTAGACGGAAGATGCGAACTTAAAAAAGATTATATGACTTGAAACCAAGACAGACAAGAAAAGTGGAGATTAAACAATGTAGGACAAGAAATGAGTAGACGGAACCAAGATAGACAAGAAATGAGTAGACGGAACCAAGATAGACAAGAAATGAGTAGAGTGAACAAAGATAGACAAGAAATGAGTAGAGTGAACAAAGATAGACAAGAAATGAGTAGAGTGAACAAAGATAGACAAGAAATGAGTAGAGTGAACAAAGATAGACAAGAAATGAGTAGAGTGAACAAAGATAGACAAGAAATGAGTAGAGTGAACAAAGATAGACAAGAAATGAGTAGAGTGAACAAAGATAGACAAGAAAGGTGTCATCTGAATAAAGGTATTAGTCGACAGTATAAAGAAGGAGGGAAGAAGATACATTTTGTTAACTAAAAGTTCATCAGGAGATGATGTGGTTCATCCAATCAGAATCGATGATACCATTCATCTTAATACATTGAAAACTTTCACAAACGTTCAAAAACATTCACACACATTCATAAACATTCACAAACATTCCCACACCTGTACAAACATTCACACACCTTCACAAACATTCGCACACCTTCAAAAACAGTCACAAACATTCACAAACCTTCACACACATCCCAAATAAACATTCACAATCATTCACAAATCTTCAGAAACATTCACAAAAATTGACAAACAAACATTGACAAACCTTCACAAACCTTCACAAAGGAATGTCCCGGCCCCACACATCGACCAACCGACAAGAGAGTATCACAACCAAGAACTTGATGAGAACAGCGATAGCGGCTGGAGATGCAGGAGAGGATGTGACTAGAAACATGATAAGGTTGTGGTCTGAAACTCAGGCCACCTGAAGGGCTGGCTGCATAGGGGGCAAGCTGAGCTGGCTGCATAGGGGGCAAGCTGAGCTGGCTGCATAGGGGGCAAGCTGAGCTGGCTGCATAGGGGGCAAGCTGAGCTGGCTGCATAGGGGGCAAGCTGAGCTGGCTGCATAGGGGGCAAGCTGAGCTGGCTGCATAGGGGGCAAGCTGAGCTGGCTGCATAGGGGGCAAGCTGAGCTGGCTGCATAGGGGGCAAGCTGAGCTGGCTGCATAGGGGGCAAGCTGAGCTGGCTGCATAGTGGGCAAGCTGAGCTGGCTGCATAGGGGGCAAGCTGAGCTGGCTGCATAGGGGGCAAGCTGAGCTGGCTGCATAGGGGGCAAGCTGAGCTGGCTGCATAGGGGGCAAGCTGAGCTGGCTGCATAGGGGCAAGCTGAGCTGGCTGCATAGGGGGCAAGCTGAGCTGGCTGCATAGGGGGCAAGCTGAGCTGGCAACTTCTGAGAGAAGTTGGAAGGCCACAGTACCTCATGGCAACAAATTTGATGGTTCAAGGGCCGCATGAGAACAAATTTGATGGTTCAAGGGCCGCATGAGAACAAATTTGATGGTTCAAGGGCCGCATGAGAACAAATTTGATGGTTCAAGGGCCGCATGAGAACAAATTTGATGGTTCAAGGGCCGCATGAGAACAAATTTGATGGTTCAAGGGCTGCATGGGAAGAAATTTGATGGTTCAAGGGCCGCATGAGAACAAATTTGATGGTTCAAGGGCTGCATGAGAACAAATTTGATGGTTCAAGGGCCGCATGAGAACACATTTTGAAGAGCCGCGATAGGAAATGTTTGGCGTTTCAAAGGCTAGATGTGCCAATGGCCTATGTGAATGAACTGTATGTTAAGGGCCCTATGAGAACGATCTGGATGTTAAGGGCCCTACGAGAACGACCTGGATGTTAAGGACCATATGAGAACGACCTGGATGGTAAGGACCATATGAGAACGACCTGGGTGTTAAGGACCATATGAGAACGACCTGGATGTTAAGGACCATATGAGAACGTCCTGAGTGTTAAGGGTCCTATGAGAACGACCTGGATGCTAAGGGCCCTACGAGAACGACCTGTATATCCCAAAGGCCCATGAGGACAAGCTAGATGTTCCAAAGGCCGCAATAATATCGAAGTGACTGCAAGTACAGGAATTGGATAAGCGAAGATCGAACGGTAACAAGATGGGCGGTTGATGTCACACCAGCTGGGCGGTTCATATGTCACACCAGCTGGGCGGTTCATATGTCACACCAGCTGGACGGTTCATATGTCACACCAGCTGGACGGTTCATATGTCACACAAGCTGGGTGGTTCATATGTCACACCAGCTGGACGGTTCATGACACCAGCTGGGCGGTTCATGTGTTACACCACCTGGACGGTTCATGTGCCACATACCATTTGGTACATCACTAGTAGGCTCTGGGGGAAGAGTGCCTGCATACCATCAAGTACATCGCTAGTAGGTTCTGGGCGAAACGAGCCCACTTACCATGTGACGCCTGGCTCGGTGTGACGGCCAATACGCCCATTCTATATCCCTCATCCCATCAACTTATCCCCCTCAATCCGCCCATCTTATCCCCCTCAACCCACCCATCTCATCCCTCTAAACCCGTGAACTTATCTTGCTCAACCCAACCATCTCATCGCTCTCCCTCCACCCACTCAACTTCCCCTCAACCCACCCATCTTATCCCCCTCAACCCACCCATCTTACCCTCATCAACCCAACCATCTCATCGCCCTCCCTCCACCCACTCAACTTCCCCTCAACCCACCCATCTTATCCCCCTCAACCCATCCATCTTATCCCCCTTAACCCACCCATCTTATCCCCCTCAATCCATCCATCTTATCCCCCTCAATCCACCCATCTTACCCTCATCAACCCACCCATCTTATTCTCCTCAACCCATCCATTACTCCGCCTATCTCTTCCCCCTCAACCCGCCTATCTCTTCCCACTCAACCCGCCCGTCTCTTCCGCCTTAACTCACCCATCACTCCGCCTATCTCCTTACACTGTACTTGCTTAGTTCTTCCAAATTGAAATTTAAAAATTTATCTTCACATTTTAGTTCATTATTCCTGTATTCTTTATTATTTAATCTTTTTTTGTTAAACAAATGTACCCATTTGCTGGTATGTCCGATAACCATCAGCTTCTCTGTTGCATGTAGGCATCAAACCCTCCAGCGTGGTGCCACATACAGATTCAATCGCACGATCGTGATAATTATTTATTGCGCGTATTCAATTGTGTTTTTTAAGCGGCCGTCACTTTGATTTGACTACATTCAACTCACTGATGATGACTGCATGACTAACCAGCAAATTAAATCTTTGCTGCATACATCGGACAAACAGACAGACGTTTAAGTAATAATATTATGATGAAGGAAAACGTCCTGATCACTGTTAGTACATTTTCACAGAAATGAAGATAGACGTTCAACGGTTAATGTCTTCAAACTACAACTGGGTCAAAGAGCAGTGACCTACATCAGGGGTAGTAACTCTCTTCTCAGTTTGGTTAAGAACAAGCGAAATAGCGATTAGGCTGATGAGGTGTTGGGAAGGAAGCCCCCATACGCTCTTAATCTAGGACAGGGGATTAGGTTGAATAAGTAGGACAGGGGTGGGAGGAGGGGAAGGAAGGCAGTATCGATACTAAGTGCAGCTTTAAGGAATATATAGAATCGATTGTGAGAAGGGTTCGTCCTATAGGAATAATTAAATAGATTGGTAGGGTCCATGCTAGGAATAGACTAGGAATAGACTGAGTAGATTGTGAAACGGATACATGTCTTACCAGTCTAGGAATAGACTGAGTAGATGGTGATAAGGATACATGTCTTACCAGTCTAGGAATAGACTGAGTAGATTGTGAAACGGATACATGTCTTACCAATCTAGGAATAGACTGAGTAGAATGTGAGACGGATACATGTCTTACCAGTCTAGGAATAGACTGAGTAGAATGTGAGACGGATACATGTCTTACCAGTCTAGGAATAGACTGAGTAGAATGTGAGACGGGTACATGTCTTACGAGTCTAGGAATAGACTGAGTCGACTATGAGACGGGTACATGTCTTACGAGTCTAGGAATAGACTGAGTCGACTGTGAGACGGGTACTTGTCTTACGAGTCTAGGAATAGACTGAGTCGACTATGAGACGGGTACATGTCTTACGAGTCTAGGAATAGACTGAGTCGACTGTGAGACGGGTACATGTTTTACGAGTCTAGGAATAGACTGAGTCGACTGTGAGACGGGTACATGTCTTACGAGTCTAGGAATAGACTGAGTCGACTATGAGACGGGTACATGTCTTACGAGTCTAGGGATAGACTGAGTCGACTGTGAGACGGGTACATGACTTACGAGTCTAGGAATAGACTGAGTCGACTGTGAGACGGGTACATGTCTTACGAGTCTAGGAATAGACTGAGTCGACTGTGAGACGGGTACATGTCTTACGAGTTCAAAAAATAGAAATAACCCATGGCAGGCTGCATATACTTCGAGCTTATGATTGAGGGTCAAATTATATAAATCAGGGACCTCAAAGACGCGGTGGGCCGAGTAAAATTATGTGGTCCACATTCCACTTGCATAATGAGGTAGTGAAGGTTTGAAAGGAACGATATTATAAAAAGGCCAGTTACAAAAATGTGAACGAAATAAATAGTGTTACACTCTTAAGAATCGACAACTTCACTTAGGACATGCTAAAGGTGTCGATTCTCTCTCAGTAAATGGCGAGATACTGTTGGTTCCTGTAGCCCGTTGGACGAACACACACATATCCTGTTTTAACAAGCTCCTACCTTCGCTATAGTTTGATTTTAAAGTTATGCAGCCTGTGAATTGCTGATTCATCTATTATAGTGAAGTCATCAAAGACGTCACAATGTCACGCCTATCCCCGTACAAACTGCACGTGATGGATTCCTACGTCATCAATACGTCAGCACTTTCATTGTCCTGAATCTCAATTTGATCAGGACAGTAGATCCACACCAGGCACTAGGGGTTGGAGGTCCTTACACCAACTAATCCCTCTTCTGTACCTTCTGAGGCAACTATTGAGAGTCTAATACAATAAGGTCTCAGATTGCCAGTTCCGAGGCAACTATTGAGAGTCTAATACAATAAGGTCTCAGATTGCCAGTTCCGAGGCAACTATTGAGAGTCTAATACAATAAGGTCTCAGATTGCCAGTTCCGAGGCAACTATTGAGAGTCTAATACAATAAGGTCTCAGATTGCCAGTTCCGAGGCAACTATTGAGAGTCTAATACAATAAGGTCTCAGATTGCCAGTTCCGAGGCAACTATTGAGAGTCTAATACAATAAGGTCTCAGATTGCCAGTTCCGAGGCAACTATTGAGAGTCTAATACAATAAGGTCTCAGATTGTCAGGACAAAGCTCAGGTCACTGACACCGTTTTCATTCTAATACTGAAGGTTATCGTCTTGGCTTAAGACATAAACATCAGGACGTCGTGATGCAAGTGGAACTAAGTTCCTAACTATGATTAAGAAGAGGCCAGAATGAAATCCTTCCTGTGAGTTCTATAGTAACATCGTTACGTTGTAATATTGGATCTTGAATACCAAATTTAGACTTCTTCTTCTGGGTTCGTCATGAAAATAAGTTGTCACGTTCTGTGAGGCTGCGATATCTGCGTCTTTCGGCCCAACACATCCCATCTGAGGGGACTTGTTTTGGGTACTGGGTTTGCCTTTCCACTGCGATCCCTGTTCTCATAGACTACATTAGTGCAACCTGTTTACAGGGCCGGCGCATGGGGGCGGAATAGGGTCTTGGTCCGCCCTGGTTCGTTGATCCTGATGTAACCAATCAACACTCAGCTGAATCATTATGATCGATCTTGGGTCCAGATAACCAATCAGCATTCAGCTCAATCACTATGATCGATCTTGGGTCCAGATAACCAATCAACAGTCAGCTCAATCACTATGATCGATCTTGGGTCCAGATAACCAATCAACAGTCAGCTCAATCACTATGATCGATCTTGGGTCCAGATAACCAATCAGCAGTCAGCTCAATCACTATGATCGATCTTGGGTCCAGATAACAAATCAGCAGTCAGCTCAATCACTATGATCGATCTTTGGTCCAGATAACCAATCAACACGCGTGTTCACAGAATAACGTGTAACGACCAGCAGATTGTGGAGTGTCTTAAGTTGACCAAGGGCAGGTAACAAAGCAAGCTGATTCCCATCCAACGGTCTCTGTCCTGTTCTTTGATCCCCGTTGTATTCTCCATGTCCTATTGGTAGGTAGAGTTTGTGAAGGGCATAACTGCATGCTACTTATAGAGGCCAGGGCTCAATCCCCTGTTAGGACAGGATTTGTGTCTGATCGCAAATCGATTCCTGTGGTCGACCCAGGTACAGAAATTGGATACCAGACACAAATCTTGGAAGTAAAGGTGGCCGGTATGATACTCATCACATCACCCATTATGTGCCGTGGGTCACCAAATAATATGGGTCTAACACCATGTTTTCCATACGCCGCGTGACATGATCGGGATTGTTACTTAACTTATATTCCTCAGCTCTGCTAAACAGAAGAGACGCTGTCACAAGCAGAAATGAATACGGCATCAGGTATAATCTCTCCCCTCCCCTACCACACACCACCCGCTCTAGCACTTTCAGAATATTTTCTTTCACCTAATCGTTTTTAATCTCCCCGATAGAGGCGCCACTATCAGCTTGAATCGCTCGCGCGGATAAAACTAGAAACATTGCGCAATGCTAGTTTTGGTAGCAAGCAATCCTGTGTGCCAAATTCCAGGCAAACCATTACCCACGAAAAGGTAAAAAAAATCAAACTTAAAAAATGAATAAAATAGTTTCAATATAATGATCTTAAAGTGCAATAAAGCTGGATATCCTTCTCTTCACCCTGTCACTCTAACTGTCATTAATCTCTTCTTGAACTCCCACAGCATTCTGCACTTAACAACCCACGGGCGTTCAATACGTCTCTGTGCTCCATCATGGCACCTTGGTGTGCAACACAAAAGTGTCCTTTGCAACCATTGAATATGGACCATTCTCAACTTAATGAGGTTTCAATAAGGGACCTAATGGACTTAATGCTTAGTTCTTGGTGATGCCGAGGGAGTGAGAACAATGCAATTTGTAGGTATTCAAACCTATTACGGCATTCTTTGGGAACGCCCACATGGTTCAACATCATCTAGTAGCGTGCCGTTGTAGTCGGTCATGTCTCTCCATAGATTCGTTCCCCTTGTGTTACTGTTCATACCTTCAGGTTAAACTGCACAAAATCATCTCTCCTCTCTCTCTCTCTCACTCTCTCCCTTTATTTATTTCCCTGAGTAACAGTTTGTTCTCATAATGTATTCTGGAATCAAGATGCTGAGCAGCGCATGAGCTGGAGTGGTCAGCGACCCATAGCTAACTGCTAACGTCAGGGCCAGCGAAACAGAGCTGCCAAGACCCTTCTACACCTCCACGAGGTGATCCTGCATAACAGGCTGCAGCAGGGCAGACTGGCTAAGGAGAAGGGATCGAAGAGGGAATGCTAACCCGGTACTCAAAAAATGTTTGCTGAAGTCGGATGTGTTGGACCGAAAGGTGCAAATAAAGCAGTCAGGCTGTAAACTACGACACAACGCATTCCATTCTCTGGACTACATTCTGCTACTTAGGCCCGTTTCATGGTTTGGTAGCGGGAGATAGAGAACGAACAAAACCAAGCCAAGCCATAATGTATTCTAACTGTAGAAGAGACGATATTTTATAGCAGGTACCTCTGTGGAAGGTTCACCTTATGGACACTGCAATTTAGTATATTAAACTTGTTATGAGGCCGGGTGGCCTTGTCATTTCATATTCTTCCCTAACAGTAAGCCAGGTATCCATTTACAGCTCAGTCGACTGGAGATTGCTAATGACGGTAATTGATCTCAGTACCTCTGAAAGAGATTGTGTGGCCTAGGGGTGAAACTCGCTCGGTTTTCACAATCCCAACGCACCGGGTTCGATTCCTATCATGTCAAGTTTGGCGGACACTGGATCTTTTCTCGGGCTGTCGCTCCTCCGCGGAAAGTGATGGCAACCTACCGTACACTTGCATAGAAACATAGCCGCTAAACATAGCCGCTAAACATAGCCGCTAAATAGATGACAGTAGTAAGGAATGACTTTCTTTAACGGACATGCTATTTCCTATCTCTGACATAACTAGGAGTGATCTACCACTCTATGCTTGTATTTTTATTCCGTTTGTACTTGCCTGAACCCACACCAACAAATGGTTGTCGATTGTACTTGCCTGAACCCACACCAACAAATGGTTGTCGATTGTACTTGTCTGAACCCACACCAACAAATGGTTGTCGATTGTACTTATCTGAACCCACACCAACAAATGGTTGTCGATTGTACTTGTCTGAACCCACACCAACAAATGGTTGTCGATTGTACTTTTCTGAACCCACACCAACAAATGGTTGTCGATTGTACTTGCCTGAACCCACACCAACAAATGGTTGTCGATTGTACTTGCCTGAACCCACACCAACAAATGGTTGTCGATTGTAGTTGTCCAACCTAGCATCTTAAAAACCAGAATTTGATGTATTTGTACTACATGTCATCTGGGGCGATTCTAGGCTCCTGCAACTATCGACTTTAACAAATAACATATGCTTCCCTTGTTGTAGTTGTACAAACACTGAGTAACCAATCAGCGCTGACTATTTATATTTGATGCCAGGCCAAGTTAGGACACCTCACTTGTGAAATAACAGCATCAAGGGGAGATTATGTATTGATGACGTCATGTAATAACTGAGGTTAACCCCCTTCGTGAGGTGTAAACATGGCTAAAATCCCAAACAGTTTTGTCTACGACTATTTGATTATGTACGGTAACTTTATGACCACGATGTGAGGGCAACCACTCGTGACGTAAGCAGAATCATGCCAGAAGTACCCAGGTTTTTGAAGTTTCATCAACTAATCAAACCCGACAGCTCACCGCGGAGCACGTGTCTCCAGCTCCATATCATCCACCCCTATATTATTTGTTCCGGCTCTCTCCACAACTTTCTTCTTTATTGCATGTTTATCTTGTTAGCTTCCCCGTGTCAGTCTTGGGCGACTTCTACTTCTCTTGCTCTAGGAATTCAAGACCTCAGAATGCCTGATCCTCTCAGAATATGGATTTTGTAATTTCCTATTTTTGCTGCGACCTAAACATCATTCCCTTGATGGAAGATTGTAACATCTGTCTATTCTGGAAGATTGTAACATCTGTCTATTCTGGAAGATTGTAACATCTGTCTATTCTGGAAGATTGTAACATCTGTCTATTCTGGAAGATTGTAACATCTGTCTATTCTGGAAGATTGTAACATCTGTCTATTCTGGAAGATTGTAACATCTGTCTATTCTGGAAGATTGTAACATCTGTCTATTCTGGAAGATTGTAACATCTGTCTATTCTGGAAGATTGTAACATCTGTCTATTCTGGAAGATTGTAACATCTGTCTATTCTGGAAGATTGTAACATCTGTCTATTCTGGAAGATTGTAACATCTGTCTATTCTGGAAGATTGTAACATCTGTCTATTCTGGAAGATTGTAACATCTGTCTATTCTGGAAGATTGTAACATCTGTCTATTCTGGAAGATTGTAACATCTGTCTATTCTGGAAGATTGTAACATCTGTCTATTCTGGAAGATTGTAACATCTGTCTATTCTGGAAGATTGTAACATCTGTCTATTCTGGAAGATTGTAACATCTGTCTATTCTGGAAGATTGTAACATCTGTCTATTCTGGAAGATTGTAACATCTGTCTATTCTGGAAGATTGTAACATCTGTCTATTCTGGAAGATTGTAACATCTGTCTATTCTGGAAGATTGTAACATCTGTCTATTCTGGAAGATTGTAACATCTGTCTATTCTGGAAGATTGTAACATCTGTCTATTCTGGAAGATTGTAAGATCTCTCTATTCTGGAAACTTGATTTAGCCCGCTTGCCAGACGAACTTATGTTTTGGATGGTTGAGTTGTAATGAATTCGAATTATTTGCTGAAGTTGCTAAGGCTTAACGTTTTCTAATGAATTGGGATACCAGAGCCTTGACCTAATTCACCTCTTATGCTCTGCAGGTTACAGTGTCACGATCTTATCGCTCGTAGCAGGTTCCAGGTTGTTGTTGTTGTTGTTGCTGCTGTTGCTGTTGTTGTTGTTGTTGTTTTTGTTGTTGTTGTTGTTTCCAATGTTCATAATGAGTAGGTTTACTCTTTGTCCGCCCTGAAAGGGAGGTTAAGTGGCGGGTTGTTGTAGCTTTCCTCACATCATGAGCGTGCTGATGAAGGTGGACCGAGGTCCTCCAGAAGGTTGAGCTATGATTGGCTTCATCTGCGTGTCGCTTACTACTACGGGGATCACACCGATCTCTCACCTCGTTAGCTAGGCTGCCATGAAAACAGCCTGTTTCCAGGGAGGGCTTCGAGTAAGCCAAGGTGAAGGTCTTGGCCAGTATATTTTGCCGGACCAGACACTAGTCTTCCTCCCCACCAGGTTCTTTGAAATCTCAGGTAACGGTATGCATGATGATGATGGATAATTAAACTCTCGTCTGAGCATTTATCACGAATCTCACACACGAAGAGGTTGCTAGTTTGGTATGACGTCTCAATTAGCGCGTTGTTCTTGATCAATCGCCAACCTCACCACTTAGCTCTGAACATCTTTTCTCCTAACGGCCACGAATGTCACCTGCACTGATTACTTACCTGGCCGACACTAACCAAAACATCTCTTGTTGAACTTCATAAACCGAGAGAGAGCTGCAAGGCTCATCTGTTGCTCCCTATACATAACAATGACAGCAGTAAATATATCAATCACTGTATCATAACTTTGGACATCAACAACTGGTAACTGTTAAAAGAGGGAAACTCGCTTGGTACGCTCACATATCGAGATCAAATGGTCTTGCAAATACCATCCTCCATAGAAAGGTGCAGGGCAGACGGCGAAGAGGCAGGCCCAAAAATACAGGTGGGAGGACAACATAAAAGAATGGACCAATCTCCAGCCAGAAGAGGCACAGGCAACTGACATTGAATCGTGGCGTGGGGTTGTGAGGATGTCTTCATGTGTGCCCCAACGACCTCACCGGTTACGGGATGACCTGACCTGACCTGACCTGACCTGACCTGTATCATAATTATTAAGAATAATTTTTTAATGTCATTTTTTGCAATCATCATATTTATATTTTAGAGTAGTTTGGAAAAAAGGGGGGGGGGGGTGTCTGTGTGTGTTTTTGTGTGTGTATGTGCGTATATATATATATATATATGCATACATATTAACATACACAAATAATTGTCTAGGTTTGCCTTAACAATAACATTTAATATACCTTTGTTGATCGCCTAGTGCCAAATATGTTATCAATTATTAAGGATTATTCCTACAATAAACTTTCAGAACGTGTCGACATTGCGTAGAACTGACGTCACCCAGCAAAGTGAAGTCTCCATGCAACATTTGTGAAGTCTCCCTGCAACATTTGTGAAGTCTCCCTGCAACATTTGTGAAGTCTCCATGCAACATTTGTGAAGTCTCCATGCAACATTTGTGAAGTCTCCATGCAACATTTGTGAAGTCTCCATGCAACATTTGTGAAGTCTCCATGCAACATTTGTGAAGTCTCCATGCAACATTTGTGAAGTCTCCATGCAACATTTGTGAAGTCTCCATGCAACATTTGTGAAGTCTCCATGCAACATTTGTGAAGTCTCCATGCAACATTTGTGAAGTCTCCATGCAACATTTGTGAAGTCTCCATGCAACATTTGTGAAGTCTCCATGCAACATTTGTGAAGTCTCCATGCAACATTTGTGAAGTCTCCATGCAACATTTGTGAAGTCTCCATGCAACATTTGTGAAGTCTCCATGCAACATTTGTGAAGTCTCCATGCAACATTTGTGAAGTCTCCATGCAACATTTGTGAAGTCTCCATGCAACATTTGTGAAGTCTCCATGCAACATTTGTGAAGTCTCCATGCAACATTTGTGAAGTCTCCATGCAACATTTGTGAAGTCTCCATGCAACATTTGTGAAGTCTCCATGCAACATTTGTGAAGTCTCCATGCAACATTTGTGAAGTCTCCATGCAACATTTGTGAAGTCTCCATGCAACATTTGTGAAGTCTCCATGCAACATTTGTGAAGTCTCCATGCAACATTTGTGAAGTCTCCATGCAACATTTGAAATGCCACTTCCAATCTGCTCAGCTGATTCCAGTGGGCCATTCTATGAACCAGAAATTGTAAACAGTGCTTCCTCTTTCAAACCGTTATCCATGGAACATTAGCTCTCAAATTTAGTGTTTAGGTGCATCTTCAATGTCAATGTATGATTCCTCCTTCAATGTCAGTGTATTTTTTTGTTTGTTTTGCGTTCGCCTTATTTCTCTATTCCCTCAAGGCGGTGTGCGTTGCACTGTGGTTTTTATTGTGCGCCTGTCGGCCCAAATGCATCCGACTTCAGCATGCAATTTATGTAAGGGTCTGCTTCCTCCTGCATTTTCTAAGGGTTTGCTTCCCCGGGGTAACGGCCGGTGCTGTGATGGGGATCGAACCCAGCCCCTTCGGTTTGTGAGCCGTGTCACTTATCCACTAGCCCACGCCGTCCCCTCAATGTCAGTGTACGAAGCCTTCTTTAATGTCAGTGTATGACAAGGAACTATGAACACGGCTTCGAATAGGGATATCAGGCAAGTCATGAAGACCTAAATGTAATAGATAAAACAGACAACAGCAAACGCTAAACATAATCCAGCAATATCTGAGACGGGCACAGACCCAGCAAAGGAACCGCTGAAGGCACATTTAAATCTAGCAGCAGAACAGGTGATCGTGCTACCACTTTAATTATCGAAAAATTGAACAAACTGCTGGGCCAGATCGAATTATATTGACCCCCTCCCCACTCACCCCCCCCCCTCCCCACACATCCAAATGGGACATCCCTGCCACCACATTAATGCATCAGCTCTTCAATATCGGAACTAGAGGACATTATCAACAAGTGAAAACGTGTCCTCTAATCAATATACCAAAGAAAGGAAATCTGGCTTCATACAGTAGCTGGTAAGGAATAACGTCCTAAGTAATAACGTAAGGAATAACGCCCCAAGTAATAACTGATAAGGATTAACGCCCCAGGTAAGAACTGGTAAGGAATAACGCCCCAGGTAATAACTGGTAAGGAATAACACCCCAGGTAATAACTGGTAAGGAATAACGCCCCAGGTAATAACTGGTAAGGAATAACGCCCCAAGTAATAACTGGTAAGTAGGACGCCCCAGGTAATAACTGGTAAGGAATAACGCCCCAGGTAATAACTGGTAAGGAATAACGCCCCAGGTAACAACTAGTAAGGAATAACACCCAGGTAATAACTAGTAAGGAATAACGCCCCAGGTAATAACTGGTAAGTAGGACGCCCCAGGTAATAACTGGTAAGTAGGACGCCCCAGGTAATAACTGGTAAGTAGGACGCCCCAGATAATAACTGGTAAGGAATAACGCCCCAGGTAATAACTGGTAAGTAGGACGCCCCAGACAGTGGCTGACCAGGATGATGCTTGATCGCATACAGGAATGGAAGATTGAGAGAGGAGCAGACAGGGGTAAGAGCAGGAAGATGTTCCACAGATCAAATAGCAAAGGTCAGAATTATCATAGAGCAATCTAGGGACTTGCCAGAACCTCTCTATGGGAATCTTGTAAAGTTTGAAAAGATTTTTGACAGTACAGACTGAACAGTAATTTGCAAAATATTTAAGCGTACTGGAATATGAGATACATTTTCAAGAATTGTACTTGATTCCCACGAAGAGGCCACGAAATTCTATAATCCACAATGGCAGATTGTCAAACTACTTTATAGTTCAAACTGGGGTCAGACAGGGATATCTACTAACAATCTTTCTCATGGTCATGGACTGATTGATGTGGCAAACAACGAAGGGTAGAACACTGATTGATGGGGCACAAACAATAAAGGGTAGAACACTGATTGATGGGGCACAAACAACAAAGGGTAGAACACTGATTGATAGGGCACAAACAACAAAGGGTAGAACACTGATTGATGTGGCAAACAACGATGGGTAGAACACTGATTGATGGGGCACAAACAACAAAGGGTAGAACACTGATTGATGGGGCACAAACAACAAATGGTAGAACACTGATTGATGGGGCACAAACAACAAAGGGTAGAATACTGATTGATGGGGTAAACAACAAAGGGTAGAACACTGATTGATGGGGCAAACAACAAAGGGTAGAGCTCTGATTGATGGGGCAAACAACAAAGGGTAGAGCACTGATTGATTGGGCACAAACAACAAAGGGTAGAACTCTGATTGATGGGGAAAACAACAAAGGGTAGAATACTGATTGATTGCACAAACAACGAAGGGCAGAACACTGATTGATGGGTCACAAACAACAAAGGGTAGAACACTGATTGATAGGGCACAAACAACAAAGGGTAGAACACTGATTGATGTGGCAAACAACGATGGGTAGAATACTGATTGATGGGGCACAAACAACAAATGGTAGAACACTGATTGATGGGGCACAAACAACAAAGGGTAGAATACTGATTGATGGGGTAAACAACAAAGGGTAGAACACTGATTGATGGGGCACAAACAACAAAGGGTGGAACACTGATTGATGGGGCAAACAACAAAGGGTAGAGCTCTGATTGATGGGGCAAACAACAAAGGGTAGAACACTGATTGATGGGGCAAACAACAAAGGGTAGAACTCTGATTGATGGGGAAAACAACAAAGGGTAGAATACTGATTGATTGCACAAACAACGAAGGGCAGAACACTGATTGATGTGACAAACAACGAAGGGTAGAACACTGATCGATGGGACACAAACAACAAAGGGTAGAACACTGATTGATTGCACAAACAACGAAGGGCAGAACACTGATTGATGGGGCAAACAATAAAGGGTAGAACACTGATTGATGTGACAAACTACAAAGGGCATAACACTGATTGATGGGGCAAACAATAAAGGGTAGAACACTGATTGATGTGACAAACAACAAAGGGCAGAACACTGAGTGAAATGACAAACAACAAAGGGTAGAACACTGATTGATGGGGCACAAACAACAAAGGGTAGAACACTGATTGATGGGGCAAACAATAAAGGGTAGAACACTGATTGATGTGGCAAACAACAAAGGGCAGAACACTGATTGATGGGGCAAACAATAAAGGGTAGAAAACTGATTGATGTGACAAACAACAAAGGGCAGAACACTGATTGATGTGACAAACAACAAAGGGTAGAACTCTGATTGATGAGGCACAAACAACAAAGGGTAGAACACTGATTGATGGGGCAAACAATAAAGGGTAGAACACTGATTGATGTGACAAACAACAAAGGGCAGAACACTGATTGATGGGGCAAACAATAAAGGATAGAACACTGATTGATGGGGCAAACAATAAAGGGTAGAACACTGATTGATGGGGCACAAACAACAAAGGGTAGAACACTGATTGATAAGGCAAACAATAAAGGATAGAACACTGATTGATGGGGCAAACAATAAAGGGTAGAACACTGATTGATAAGGCAAACAATAAAGGATAGAACACTGATTGATAAGGCAAACAATAAAGGATAGAACACTGATTGATGGGGCACAAACAACAAAGGGTAGAACACTGATTGATAAGGCAAACAATAAAGGATAGAACACTGATTGATGGGGCAAACAATAAAGGGTAGAACACTGATTGATAAGGCAAACAATAAAGGATAGAACACTGATTGATAAGGCAAACAATAAAGGATAGAACACTGATTGATAAGGCAAACAATAAAGGATAGAACACTGATTGATAAGGCAAACAATAAAGGATAGAACACTGATTGATAAGGCAAACAATAAAGGATAGAACACTGATTGATAAGGCAAACAATAAAGGATAGAACACTGATTGATAAGGCAAACAATAAAGGATAGAACACTGATTGATAAGGCAAACAATAAAGGATAGAACACTGATTGATAAGGCAAACAATAAAGGATAGAACACTGATTGATAAGGCAAACAATAAAGGATAGAACACTGATTGATAAGGCAAACAATAAAGGATAGAACACTGATTGATAAGGCAAACAACAAAGGGTAGAACAACAGGAATAGAGTGGACATTTGATAAACAGCTGGAAGACCTCGATTTCACAGATGATAAATGTATGATGTCACATAAGCTGCAGGACATACAAGGAAAGATGGACAGACTAACATATGAAGCAGCTTAGGTGGGATTGCAGATTAGTGTGAACAAAACAAAGAAAATGAGAATAAACATTAAACAAAAAGACCTCATACAGAAAAATGGTCAGATAATTCAAGAAGATACTAGACGGTAAAATCCAGGACAAAGAGGAAGAGGTGGCAAGGACTAACCTTTACATCTCAGGCTACAGGAACATTAAAGTACGAACTTTTTCGGAAAATAAAGAGAGCTGCAGAGGATAGGGTCAAATGGAGAGACTTGGTTAAACAACATTACAGCAAGTCTTAGGACTGACCAACCAGAGGATAAGGTCAAATGGAGAGACTTGGTTAGACAAGATTACAGTAAGTCTTGGGACTGACCAACCAGAGGATAGGGTCAAATGGAGAGACTTGGTTAGACAAGATTACAGTAAGTCTTGGGACTGACCAACCAGAGGATAGGGTCAAATGGAGAGACTTGGTTAGACAAGATTACAGTAAGTCTTGAGACTGACCAACCAGAGGATAGGGTCAAATGGAGAGACTTGGTTAGACAAGATTACAGTAAGTCTTGGGACTGACCAACCAGAGGATAGGGTCAAATGGAGAGACTTGGTTAGACAAGATTACAGTAAGTCTTGGGACTGACCAACCAGAGGATAGGGTCAAATGGAGAGACTTGGTTAGACAAGATTACAGTAAGTCTTAGGACTGACCAACCAGAGGATAGGGTCAAATGGAGAGACTTGGTTAGACAAGATTACAGCAAGTATTAGGACTGACCATCCAGAGGATAGGGTCAAATGGGGAGACTTGGTCAGACAAGATTACAGCAAGTCTTAGGACTGACCAACCAGAGGATAGGATCAAATGGAGAGACTTGGTCAGACAAGATTACAGCAAGTCTTAGGACTGACCAACCAGAGGATAGGGTCAAATGGGGAGACTTGGTCAGACAAGATTACAGCAAGTCTTAGGACTGACCAACCAGAGGATAGGATCAAATGGAGAGACTTGGTCAGACAAGATTACAGCAAGTCTTAGGACTGACCAACCAGAGGATAGGATCAAATGGGGAGACTTGGTCAGACAAGATTACAGCAAGTCTTAGGACTGACCAACGAGATGAGGATGAATTAAAGAAGTGAGAAACTTAACCTGTCTGGGAAATAATATTGATAAAGAGAAAAGAGCAAGCCAAGATGCTAAGTCAGTAGCACCAGTGCTACTCTCGTCCCCTGATGTGGAACTCGGCCACATTCTTCGTGGAGAATAAGATTAGGCTGTTTAACACAAATGTCAAGTCTGCCCTGCTGTATGGCCCAGAGACATGACATGGAACTAAAGGTATCACATGGAGACTAAAGATTTTCGTGGATAAGTGTCTTCGGCGCATTCTTTCTGTTAGCTGGTGACCAGAGGTGATGGCAGACAGAGATTTGTGGGATAGAACGCACGTGTTAGCTGGTGACCAGAGGTGATGGTAGACAGAGATCTGTGGGATAGAACGCACGTGTTAGCTGGTGACCAGAGGTGATGGCAGACAGAGATCTGTGGGATAGAACGCACGTGTTAGCTGGTGACCAGAGGTGATGGCAGACAGAGATCTGTGGGATAGAACGCAGCAGCAACCAATACAACAGGAAATTGGGGAGAGAAAGTGCGGATGGATGGTACACACTCTCAGAGAGGAACCGAACAGCATAACAAGACATGTGCTGAACTGGAACCCACCGGGAAAGACACGAATGGGAAGGTCAACAGAAGCGGACGGTCGAGGAGATAGTCCAGTGTAGGTCTCGTGTGAGGAACTGTAGAAGACGACACATACAAACAATGGCAACATACAGTGTGGTTGCTGTAACTGACAGGTCCGTTCTAACACAGACCAGGTGTACATTAATCATACCAGGACAAACTGAACATATACAAATGATAACATGTATATGTGATCAATGGACACGTAATATTTGGATTGACAGCAATCTGAAGAAATATGGAGAGTGCTGGTCAACTGATATCAGCAGTCAGACGATAACATGTCACGAAGGACGATGATAAGATCAAAAATGTAAAGAGAAATAATACAGAAAATGGCGTGAGACGATGAAGAAGAAGATGAAGACAATTTGCTATTGACGCTTTTCAGCTTGTACGTTTTGCGTCCTCTCTCTGTTTACATTTTGTCTGTCTCTGTGTCTGTCATTCAGTCTTCGTTCGCGTGGGTTGCCACTTCTTCTCTGAATATGAGACTGACAGACAGAAAACAGTTGTTCCCGTGGGCGGTCCAGAATCGATGCCATGAGAGCACAAGGCCACAGTCTGTATTTGAACTTAATGCGACTACTAACCTGGACAGGGCGCGGATAGCCTAACCTGGACTATAATGATTGGGTCAGGAACGAACGAGTGAGGGAGCGAACACACGAAACCTGTCAGAGCTGTCAGGATCTAAGAAGTGAAGACACAGGTAGACTCAGACGGTAGGAAGACACAGTAAACGCTACAAACAGATAGATTCAAGGTCAAGGTAGAAAAACCACAAGAGAGTTACTTATATGACGCCTCCGAGTATACCCGAGTGGGGTGCGAAGAACATGGCCCCCGCTGGGGATCACGTCGATCCATCACCTTGTTAGCCAGGCTGCCATGAAAAAAACATCCCTTTTCCGGGAAGGGCTTCGAGGAAGCCAAGGTGAGGGTCTTTTCCAGTATGCCTTACCTTAACCTAACTTACATGTCTGATCAGTATATTTTGCCTGACCAGTCGTTAGTCTTCCTTCCCTTCTCATTATGTAAAACCGTTGCTACAGAAACAACTACCACTGCAGGTGCTTGGATACAGACTTTTGACTTGGCCAGCTGTAGTTGTGGTCATATGCTTCACATGGAGTGAACATACGATATGAATGAATACTTATTATATCATTGGCGAATCAAAGAATAAAAAAAGCAAAAAAAAACATTACGACATTTTTCCCATTGCTTGGGTAGTAGAGGGGTTTTGAAGGCTGAGGACTACATGCCTCTTCACCACTGCTGTCGCCACGTCGTGTGCTAGCTTTTTCACCGCCCAAAAGAAAAACAACATATGCCATACCGGCAGCCCTCCTTTCCGACAGTCAGGGCTGAAAACCATTCGGCCACGCGCTTCTTTATAGCCGTTTTTATAGCCAAAGTATTGACATATGATGTACATATTGGTTTTTATAGTCCACATATTCAGCTCAACAATGGAGACTGTATAAAGAAAGTAAGAAGACGACCGACTATAGCTATGCAGAAGATAAGGAATGTGTAGAAGCTATGGAAGAATACAAACAAGGAACTAAAACTAAACATCATAAGAACATGCATTTTTCCTGTGGCAACCTATGGATGTGAAACATGGACGATTACAAAAGCAATAAGAGTGAAGATCGGTGCTTTTGAGACACAGTGCTACAAAAGAGTGCTGAAAATCCCGAGGACAAATAAATAAAGAAATAAATCCATCCGACAAGACCCGGATGTAGAGGAGAATAGGCTCATATATAATGTCGTGACCCGAAAACTGAGGTTTTTTCGACACGTCAAACGACACAACGGACTGTAGAGAGAGGTTATGGAGGGCATGGTCACTTGGAAGAGAGGCAGGGGCCGACCGAGAAGACGATGGACAGGATGTCAATGAGACGCTAGATGTGACCTTGGAGCAGGCCGGAAGACTGGCGGAAAACAGAGCGTCATACAGACCGGCTGTCACGAGAGCGACGTTCCGCAAAGGACATGTCACATGATGATAAAATTCAGCTATGAGAAAAATCGCCGTCTTTATAGTCAATAGGGCCTTTCGAAGATCTCTTGGCAACTGTCAAAAGAAGGAAACTCACTTGGTACGGTCACATATCGAGATCAAATGGTCTTGCAAACACAATCCTCCACGGGAAGGTGCATGGCAGACGACGAAGAGGCCGGCCCAAAAAGAGATGGGAGGACAACATAAAAGATTGGACCAGTCTCCGACCAGAAGAGTCACAGGCAGCGGCATCTGACAGAGAGGGATGGCGTGGAGTTGTGAGCATGTCTTCATGTGTGCCCCAACGACCTCACCGGTTACGAGATGACCTGACCTGACCTGATAGTCAAAATATTGAAAAATGTGATATATATACAATACCTCTGTACATAACTTAGAGATAACTCTACCTCTGTACATAACTTAGAGATTACTCTACCTCTGTACATAACTTAGAGATAACTCTAAAAACTCTACCTCTATTCATAACTAAGAGATAACTCTAACAACTCTACCTCAACAGAGATAACTCTAAAAACTCTACCTCTGTACATAACTTAGAGATAACTCTAAAAACTACCTCTGTACAGAACTTAAAGATAACTCTAAAAACTCTACCTATGCCACTAATGATAACAGAAAAGTCTAATGTCCCAAGAAAAGCTCGTCCGACTCTTCTGTGCCATGACTTGCGAGTGCTACTCTCCAAGCTTATCGACACATCCATGCAGGCTTAGAGGCCAGGATCGTTTGGTTCTTTCCTTAACACCATAAAATCCGGTGAGAAAATATCTATTTGAGGTGGAATTGTAGCGTCGGAAATAGACAAAATAAATATAAAAACAGAGAAATAGCACAATGGAAAAGGTCAGAGGGGTTGCGGGCTGTTATTGGAAGAAGATGGTTGGGGGTTGTAATGGTAAGAAGATGGTTAGGGGTTGTTATGGTAAGAAGATAGTTAGAGGTTGTTATGGGAAGAAGATGGTTGAGCGATATGATAACGACAACACCAGACTTGACAACAAAGGACATTGAGGAAAGTGAACAATGATGATGTCAATCAGCACATAGAAGGCTTGCTCTGAGAATCCGTGCTCGCTTACACCAGCCGGATAATACGTGATATCTAATGTGCATGTTTGTATCACACCTGATGCCGGTTATCAGATAGAGAATGTCATAGAACGTTGCCGGTAAACTTCAAAGTGAGGAGGTTAAACACCTAACTATTGGATCGACTAACTCAGCTGATACAAGACAAATATTGTTCGTCCACAGTAATCGATGGGAACCACTTCGTCAGCATTCACTGTTCGCATGAGTTCCAAGATGGCTGAATAAGCCAATCTGAGCCTTAAATTGTGCAGTGAAATAGGACACCACTTTCCACCAGGGTTGAAGGAGGATTCACTTGAGCTGACTTAAGGATTCCCGTGAGCTGACTTAAGGATTCACGTGAGCTGACTTAAGGATTCACGTGAGCTGACTTAAGGATTCACGTGAGCTGACTTAAGGATTCACGTGAGCTGACTTAAGGATTCACGTGAGCTGACTTAAGGAGCCAATGTCTCTGGATAGCCTCATTTGTTCTTGATGCAAAATGTCTCTGACCACCCTCAGTATAAGTACACAAGTACCAGAACAAGTTCGTTGCAGGACAAGCGTTTTCAATGTAGATAACACAGATGTGGATAACACAGATGTATGGTCACGTGAACAAATCTGTTAAATACATATTTGGTCTTAAAATAAACGACGTCAATAAAGCTAAAGTAACAGGAAACTTGAAAAATAATAGATTGAAATACAAGCTGCCGTCTCATTGTGGAAGCTCTGAAAGGGACTGACATTCTGGCATGAACTTGACTTGACATTCCGGCATGCTGGCTGGTGTGTGAGATAACGAGTGGATCGATAGATACATTGACTCAGATTTGTTCACATCGGATTTGGTGAGTGAATTCTGATAATGAATTCATTCCGGATTAACAAGGTCGTCGATAGCTATAGTTTGTACATATTCTTCATTCTAGTCCGCCACTCAATACGTTTCTCTGTTTCCTTGTAACAATGTTTCTACTAGTTATGTCTTCGTCAGGGGCGGGAACCTTTTTTTGACAGGAGAAGGTACTCTCCTGGGTGTCGGATTAGTGCAGTAGTTAGAGATCACTCGCAATACATGGCAAGTTCAATTTCCGCTACTGGCACGCTCAAGTCGACCCATCTGTAACAGGGTTCATTTACAAGTGGATAGCTAACCGACGTTTAGGGAAAGAGAGAACACGAATGAGTAGGAAAAGAAAGAGTACTAATGAGAGAGAGAGAGAGAGAGAGAGAGAGAGAGACAGACAGACAGACAGACAGATAGACAGAAACAGACAAGGGACAGGTAGAGAGACAGACAGAGTGACAGACAGAGAGAGACAGACATAGAGACATACAGAGAGACAGACAGACAGAGAGAGAGAGAGAGAGCGGTTCTGGGAGAACGATCGAGAGATAGAGTAGGTATGTAAAAGACCAGATGACGCAATGGTCAACTAGATAGAGGAAAGGCAACTAGATAGAGGAAAAGCATCGAGATAGAGGAAAGGCAACGAGATAGAGGAAAGGCAACTAGATAGAGGAAAGGCAACTAGATAGAGGAAAGGCAACGAGATAGAGGAAAGGCAACGAGATAGAGAAAAGGCATTTAGATAGAGGAAAGGCAACGAGATAGAGGAAAGGCAACGAGATAGAGCTAGTCTCATACCAGCTGTGGCTTCCTCTAATGAAGTCACCAACACTTGAGTCTGGATGGCAAG
Source organism: Ariolimax columbianus (assembly GCA_036924085.1). Taxonomy (NCBI): domain Eukaryota; kingdom Metazoa; phylum Mollusca; class Gastropoda; order Stylommatophora; family Arionidae; genus Ariolimax; species Ariolimax columbianus. The sequence continues at coordinate 2,599,855 of JAVGWX010000005.1, read as the reverse complement.
GCCCCATAAGAGACTGTTATTATTACTCTCTTTACAGCCAAAGACTGTCTTTTTGATTATATCATAGTTCTCACCACATCCACAACTGTTCGATATCCATGCTTAAACTCTTATGCAGCGTAAGAAAGCACTTTGCCCCACACAGGAAGATAGTTACAAGCCAACAAGTGGACTGTCGAACAGTAACTGTAGCAACTAGGTGTCAACTAACAAGGTAGTGACAACAGTCACACATCAGTTTTACTGAAGTAACCAGGTATCAACTAACAAGGTAGCGACAATTGGAAAAAATTGTCTTCGTGTATGCAGACATATACTAATAATTGGAAAGTGTTTGTCTTCATGAATGTCTTCACCTCCCATTTAACTGTCTCTCCATTCCCCCCCCCCCCCCCCTTCTCTCTCTCTCTCTCCCGCTCGCTCTCTTGCGGTTCAACTTGTTAATGGAATCATTAACATGCGATGATAAACGATGATTTGCGATGCTATGTAATGATATGCACTCATTTCCTCTTGTCTGTGATAAAAATTGTCAGGTTATATTGTATTCGTATTTGTGTAACGGCTTGTACAACCACACACGCACCCATACACCCAGACGGGATGTGTGAATTATGATGAGAATGATTTTGGCGACCAGGTCAGACGGATATTATTTATATCGAGTTCTGTCAAGCTCAAGCAGACACGACAGGGCCCTAATGAGAGCCGTTTCATAAACGCACTAACAACACCAAAACCCATCACTACTGTACGAAAACCTACCTGGACGCAGGATATATTTCCAGAGGTGGTAGAAAATATACCAGGTATTGTAAACAAAAACTGCCAGACTGAAAAAGAAAGGAGAGATACTACCCTAAGCTTCATATCGAAAAGCTACCCAAGCATGGACTGGACCCATGCATACAATGACGGTTCTGTAACAAACACTACACAGAACGGAGGGGCAGGAGCATTCCTGAACCTACCAAATGGCAGACAAATAACACTGTCATTCGCTACTGGTAAGTACACAAGCAATTTCAGAGCGGAGGCAGAGGCACTGAGGTCGGCAGTGGAAGAAATGGTGACACACAATGAAAATGAAAGCCATATAGTCCTGCTTACAGATGCTCTCGCCGTAGTCACGGCGCTAAAAAGCCAGAAAAACACTGAGCTTAATGATTTAAGAGCAGCACTCTGCAAACTGTGCCAGCAGTCCGCACCAAAAAGGGTAGTGGTACAGTGGGTCCCATCACACTGCAACATCCAAGGCAACGAGGAGGCAGACAGATCGGCAAAAGAAGGTGCAAGACTACCACAAACAGATACTAGTATGACGTACGAAGAGTCAAAACGGCTTATCAAAGCCAGATACATGACCAAATGGGAAACCGAACATACTGGTTACACCAAAAACGATGCCTATTACCAGTTGAACCGAAGAGAGTAGGTCGTTGTCTTCAGACTTCGCACTGGCCACAACAGACTGAGGTACCACCTATTCAACAAACTGAAGATAGGGTGTACCGACGAATGCCCGTGCGGTACTGGGAAAATGACCGCTGAACATCTGCTGCAGAACTGCCCGACATACTTCTTCTTCTTCTTCTTCTGCGTACACAGTCAGACAGTAACCATTATTTTCTCGAAAAAAGCGGCGGTCATCCTGAGACTCTCGCCACTACCATACAGCTTGTCTTGCAGTTCCACTGGCAATGGCCACATCTGCTCTCTCTGATCCTCGTATGTCGGGCAGTTCTGCAGCAGGTGTTCAGTGGTCATTTTACCAGTACCGCACGGGCATTCGTCGGTACACCCTATCTTCAGTTTGTTGAATAAGTGGTACCTCAGTCTGTTGTGGCCAGTGCGAAGTCTGAAGACAACGACCTGCTCTCTTCGGTTCAACTGGTAATAGGCATCGTTTTTGGTGTAACCAGTATGTTCGGTTTCCCATTTGGACATGTATCTGGCTTTGATAAGCCGTTTTGACTCTTCGTACGTCATGCTGGTATCTGTTTGTGGTAGCCTTGCACCTTCTTTTGCCAGTCTGTCTGCCTCCTCGTTGCCTAGGATGTTGCAGTGTGACGGAACCCACTGCACCACCACCCTTTTTGGTGCGGACTGCTGGCACAGTTTGCAGAGTGCTGCTCTTAAGTCATTAAGCTCAGTGTTCTTCTGGCTTTTTAGCGCTGTGACTACTTCGAGAGCATCTGTCAGCAGGACTATATGGCTCTCATTTTCACTGTGTGTCACCATTTCTTCCCCTGCCGCCCTCAGTGCCTCTGCCTCTGCTCTGAAATTGCTTGTGTACTTACCAGTAGCGAATGACAGTGTTATATTTCTGCCATTTGGTAGGTTCAGGAATGCTCCTGCCCCTCCGTTCTGTGTAGTGTTTGTTACAGAACCGTCGGTGTATGCATGGGTCCAGTCCATGCTTGGGTAGCTTTTCGTTATGAAGGTTAGGGTAGTGTCTCTCCTTTCTTTCTCACTCTGGCAGTTTTTGTTTGCAATACCTGGTATATTTTCTACCACCTCTGGAAATATATCCTGCCTCCAAGTAGGTTTTCGTACAGTAGTGATGGGTTTTGGTTTTGTTAGTGCGTTTATGGGATCTTCGTGCATCTTTGCTTTGGCTATTTCTGCAAAGTTTCTCCGCTTCAGTTTCCCATTTCCCAGATTGTTTAGTCTCTGGTACATTGGATGGTCCGTCAGTCTTCGGAGTTTCTCTGACTGCAGCTGGGCTCTGCAGTCTCTTCTATCGGTCATGGATTGCAGTTTTGTAATCTTTTCAAGTTCTACAATTGGCGTTGACTTCATGCCACCTGTTATAATTCTGCCCGACATACGAAGATCAGAGAGAGCAGATGTGGCCATCACCAGTGGAACTGCAAGACAAGCTCTATGGCAGTGGCGACAGCCTCAGGATGACCGCCGCTTTTTTCGAAAAAAATAATGGTTACTGTCTGACTGCGTACGCAGAAGAAGAAGAAGAAGAGAGCCGTTTCTTGTAAAGTTATCTACTCAAGTTTGTTGACTGAGTGCTCAGTTTCATGATCAAGTGGTGGTGCGGCCTTCATGCCCGTTTTGCTGGATCAGACTTAAACACACCGGAAGTAAAGCTTTGATAGGATGAACTTGATGGTAACCTTCAACCAGATGTTCATTCTGGGTACCTGTGCAAGGCTTGTTTCCACCGACCGCGGTTAAGTAAACACATTCTGGAGGCCTTGGTCTCGGGTTTGTAAACACTTAAACTTTCCTCTACTAAAAAAATTTTTCTTCCACAAAGTGGTTTTAGTTAACAGCTACGAAATAAAAAAAAATCAAGTATTGTTAAAACTTGAGTTTTAGGGTTTCGGAAAAACTTTATCTTAAACAAACGCGAGGAACATCGTCTGTAGCCATTCAAACGTGAGAAACATCGTATGTAGCCATTCAAACGTGAGGAACATCGTATGTAGCCATTCAAACGTGAGGAACATCGTATGTAGCCATTCAAACGTGAGGAACATCGTATGTAGCCATTCAAACGTGAGGAACATCGTATGTAGCCATTCAAAGGCGAGGAACATCGTATGTAGCCATTCAAACGCAAGGAACATCGTCTGTAGCCATTCAAACGTGAGAAACATCGTATGTAGCCATTCAAACGTGAGGAACATCGTATGTAGCCATTCAAACGTGAGGAACATCGTATGTAGCCATTCAAACGTGAGGAACATCGTATGTAGCCATTCAAACGTGAGGAACATCGTATGTAGCCATTCAAACGTGAGGAACATCGTATGTAGCCATTCAAACGCGAGGAACATCGTATGTAGCCATTCAAACGCGAGGAACATCGTCTGTAGCCATTCAAACGTGAGGAACATCGTATGTAGCCATTCAAACGTGAGGAACATCGTATGTAGCCATTCAAACGTGAGGAACATCGTATGTAGCCATTCAAACGTGAAGAACATCGTATGTAGCCATTCAAACGTGAGGAACATCGTATGTAGCCATTCAAACGTGAGGAACATCGTATGTAGCCATTCAAACGTGAGGAACATCGTATGTAGCCATTCAAACGTGAGGAACATCGTATGTAGCCATTCAAACGTGAGGAACATCGTATGTAGCCATTCAAAGGCGAGGAACATCGTATGTAGCCATTCAAACGCAAGGAACATCGTCTGTAGCCATTCAAACGTGAGAAACATCGTATGTAGCCATTCAAACGTGAGGAACATCGTATGTAGCAATTCAAACGTGAGGAACATCGTATGTAGCCATTCAAACGTGAGGAACATCGTATGTAGCCATTCAAACGTGAGGAACATCGTATGTAGCCATTCAAACGTGAGGAACATCGTATGTAGCCATTCAAACGCGAGGAACATCGTATGTAGCCATTCAAACGCGAGGAACATCGTCTGTAGCCATTCAAACGTGAGGAACATCGTATGTAGCCATTCAAACGTGAGGAACATCGTATGTAGCCATTCAAACGTGAGGAACATCGTATGTAGCCATTCAAACGTGAGGAACATCGTATGTAGCCATTCAAACGTGAGGAACATCGTATGTAGCCATTCAAACGTGAGGAACATCGTATGTAGCCATTCAAACGTGAGGAACATCGTATGTAGCCATTCAAACGTGAGGAACATCGTGTGTAGCCATTTCACAACAGAAATATCGTCTTGAATAAATATTGACAAGGTGATACTGTTTGTCTCCGATATCATCTCATATGTAGTTTACTGTGTGGATAGATGTTATATTGGGGTATGGATATAAAGCAGACACGATATAACTGCACTTCGACAGATCAAGGAGTTCAGTGTCTTTTAGTAGAATACCTAAGGGCTTACTGGTTTTTCCTTAACTAACTCACTGATGTTAGTTTTCTTTCTACTTGTCCTGCTAAGCGTCGTGGGGAGCTTAAGTCGTCTGTCCTGCGCCAAGTGCGTTGTGTCGGTCAATGTGAGCCCGTGTTGCTGCACAATCACCCCGTCATCTATCCACCTGCATCGTGGTCGACCCCTTGCCCTGTAGCCACAACTACCAGTTTTGTAAGTCATCAGTGGAGGTTAACGAGGATGCATTCTCACGAGATGACCAGATCAACGCATGCTGTGCCTAGAAATGTATTCGGCTGTGTACAGATGGAAAATTGAAAATAAATCGGATATAGAAAATCAAAACATATAAATGAAATATTGAAACAAGTTTATTTTCTGGTTTTGTTGTTCACTGTCACTTTTGCCATCAGTTTTACTGTAGCCACCATATGTCAACATACAAAGTAGCGATTTCAGTCACACATCAGTTTTACTGTAGCCGCCAGGTGTCAACTAACAAACTAGCGACAACAGTCACACATCAGTTTTACTGTAGCCACCAGGTGTCAACTAACAAACTAGCGACAACAGTCACACATCAGTTTTACTGTAGCCACCAGGTGTCAACTAACAAACTAGCGACAACAGTCACACATCAGTTTTACTGTAGCCACCAGGTGTCAACTAACAAACTAGCGACAACAGTCACACATCAGTTTTACTATAGCCACCAGGTGTCAACTAACAAACTAGCGACAACAGTCACACATTAGTTGTACTGTAGCCACCAGGTGTCAACTAACAAACTAGCGACACCAGTCACACATCAGTTTTACTATAGCCACCAGGTGTCAACTAACAAACTAGCGACAACAGTCACACATTAGTTGTACTGTAGCCACCAGGTGTCAACTAACAAACTAGCGACAACAGTCACACATCAGTTTTACTGTAGCCACCAGGTGTCAACTAACAAACTAGCGACAACAGTCACACATCAGTTTTACTGTAGCCACCAGGTGTCAACTAACAAACTAGCGACAACAGTCACACATCAGTTTTACTATAGCCACCAGGAGTCAACTAACAAACTAGCGACAACAGTCACATATTAGTTGTACTGTAGCCACCAGGTGTCAACTAACAAACTAGCGACACCAGTCCCACATCAGTTTTACTATAGCCACCAGGTGTCAACTAACAAACTAGCGACAACAGTCACACATTAGTTGTACTGTAGCCACCAGGTGTCAACTAACAAACTAGCGACAACAGTCACACATCAGTTTCACTATAGCCACCAGGTGTCAACTAACAAACTAGCGACAACAGTCACACATCAGTTTTACTGTAGCCACCAGATGTCAACTAACAAACTAGCGACAACAGTCACACATCAGTTTTACTATAGCCACCAGGTGTCAACTAACAAACTAGCGACAACAGTCACACATCAGTTTCACTGTAGCCACCAGGTTTCAACTAACAAACTATGGACAACAGTCACACATCAATTTTACTGTAGCCACCAGGTGTCAACTAACAAACTAGCGACAACAGTCACACATCAGTTTCACTGTAGCCACCAGGTTTCAACTAACAAACTATGGACAACAGTCACACATCAGTTTTACTGTAGCCACCAGGTGTCAACTAACAAACTAGCGACAACAGTCACACATCAGTTTTACTATAGCCACCAGGTGTCAACTAACAAACTAGCAACAATTGGAAAGAGCTGTCTTCGTGTATGCAGACATGTACTAATAATTTGAAAGCGTTTGTCTTCATGAATGTCTTCACCTCCCATTTAACGTTCCCCCCCCCCCTTCCCCCCAAAAATCAGTGTTCTTCTTATTTATCCAACACACTTTCTTCCAGTGGGTTCGATTTAAACGCAAGAGAAGTTGTCACTTGCTGAATGAATGTGTATACATCACCTTCACTGATTACCTTTCGGTAATGTATCAGTAAAGTGTATCAGGTGCAAGTATAACCCCCCCCCCTCCACTCCCTTCCCCCCTTGCGCACGGGCGGCGAAAAGAAAGTAGGTCAGATTGTGCATGGGACTAGAAATGCGATCAAGATAAACACAATGATATACTACCGGATCCCTAGACGATACATGTTTCAGGAACACGACCTGCTAGCATTTGGAACGATGGGTCTCTAGAATTAGGAACGATTGATCTCTGATAATGATTAGGCAGAACTTGGAATGATTGATCTCTGATCACGATTTGGTATAATTTGGAACGATGGATCTCTGATCACAAGGAAATATAACCTTAAAGAAGTCGTTAAACAAGTTGCCATTGATCACAGAGTTCTCATCCCTCGTTCCATCGAACTGTGAGTCCAATCTTAAGATGACCAAAATAAGGAAACGTCCGTAGGACTAGAATTGAGTTAGCCCTACACAAAATAGATGACTCATGCACAATGACACATGTACATTCATACCTGCCAGGCATTTTTGAAAGAAACAAATGTTTGAATCTAACGGCGTTGTCCGGTGTATGTAAGAAACAAAGTGAAAAAAAAAACTATAAATGGGGATGGTCAGAAACCGCACGGAGACGATAACACAAACAAATTCAACGTTACGACCAATATGCCTTCATCAGGGACAACAAAAAACAACAATAATTAACCAACGAATCAAAGAAGAAGGGAGGAATATATAAATGTATATGTATCACTGTCTTCCGTTGATCATTATTCGTCTAGAGGAAGCAACAATTACATGTCTTCAGAGGCCATCCAGAATTAAGGAAGTTCTGTGGCAAATGCGTTTATTAAGTTAAGATAGAAAGATGGTACGCTCACGTGTCTCCAAGCCTGCCCTTGGTATGTATGCACCGCAGGCGTGACAACAAACCACGCCTGAGAGCGGGCGATAACTGGGACTATCTCTGGTATCAGACATCGAAACGCACTCTCTTCCCCACTTCCGGCCTGTAAATCGAGTAATCACTATTCGCCGAGTAGGGGTGTATTCCCCTGGCTGGCGGGAATTTACATTGCATAAGGAATAAAGGTTGATTGTATCTGCAGTCACGATGCATTTTGTAAGGCAGGCTACTATATTACTATCGATCTAGGGGACAGAGTGGGATAGTGGTTAAGTGACACGGCTCACAACTCGAAGGTGCTGGGTTCGCTCCCCATCTACGCACCGGCCGTTACCCCGGTGAAGCAAACCCTTAGAAAATACAGGACGAAGCAGACAAATGCATAAAATGCATGATGAAGTCGGATGCACTGGGCCGACAGGCGCAAAATAAAAACAGTGCAACACACACCGCCTAGGGGAATAGAGAAATAAGGCCAAAAACAAAAAAACTATCGATCTACAGTCGTTTAGGCCCAACTAGGGGTTTGAACTCGTTCCCCTTTGTAAAACGACTACAATCCTAGCCGATGGGCCACAAGTTAATCCAATAAAATATATAACTAATACTATTGATGGTGTGTCATTTAATGAGGGTCTCGGACTATTGTCCACATCCACTGTCACATCATTTTCGTTTCGTCAACTCAGTTTTACGTTACATCACGTCAGTTATTCCTTATATCACGTCAGTTTTACGCTACATCACGTCAGTTTTACGTTATATTTCGTCAGTTTTACGTTATATTTCGTCAGTTTTAAGTTACATCAGGTTAGGAGTGGGAGTGGGAACGGGAGTAGAGTAGGAAGGGGAGTAGAGTGGGAACGGGAGTAGAGTGGGGAAGGGAGTTGGAGTGGGGAAGGGCGTAGGAGTGGGGAAGGGCGTAGGAGTGGGGAAGGGCGTAGAGTGGGAAAGGGAGTAGAGTGGGGAAGGGAGTAGAGTGGGGGAGGGAGTTGGAGTGGGGAAAGGCGTAGGAGTGGGGAAGGGAGTAGAGTGGGGAAGAGAGTTGGAGTGGGGAAGGGCGTAAGAGTGAGGAAAGGAGTTGGAGTGGGGAAGGGCGTAGGAGTGGGGAAGGGCGGAGACTGGGGAAAAGAGTAGAGTGGGGAAGAGAGTGGGGAAGGGAGTAGAGTGGGGAAGAAGGTAGGAGTGAGGAAGGGCGTAGAGTGGGGAAGGGAGTAGAGTGGAGAAGGGAGTAGGAGTGGGGAAGGGCGTAGCGTGGGAAAGGGAGTAGAGTGGGGAAGGGAGTAGGAGTGGGAAAGGTCGTAGAGGGGGGAAAGGAGTAGAGTGGGGATGGGAGTAGAGTGGGGAAGGCAGTAGAGTGGGGAAGGGAGTAGAGTGGGGAAGGAAGTAGAGTGGAAAGGGAGTAGGAGTGGGAAAAGGAGTAGGAGTGGGAAAGGGAGTTGGAGTGGGGAGGGGAGTAGAGTGGGGAAGGGAGTAGGAGTGGGGAAGGGAGTTGGAGTGGGGAAGGGCGTAGAGTGGGGAAGGGAGTAGGAGTGGGGAAGGGAGTAGGAGTGGAGAAGGGCGTAGGAGTGAGGAAGGGAGTAGAGTGGGAAAGGGAGTTGGAGTGGAAAAGGGCGTAGGAGTGGGGAAAGGCGTAGAGTGGGGAAGGGAGTAAAGTGGGGAAGGGAGTAGAGTGGGGAAGGGAGTAGAGTGGGGAAGAGAGTAGAGTGCGAAAGGGAGTAGAGTGGGAAAGGGAGTTGGAATGGGGAAGGGCTTAGGAGTGGGGAAGAGCGTAGGAGTGGGGAAGGGAGTAGAGTGGGGAAGGGAGTAGAGTGGGGAAGGGAGTAGAGTGGGGAAGGGAGTAGAGTGGGGAAGAGAGTAGAGTGGGAAAGGGAGTAGAGTGGGAAAGGGAGTTGGAATGGGGAAGGGCTTAGGAGTGGGGAAGAGCGTAGGAGTGGGGAAGGGAGTAGGAGCGAAGCAGGCATTAAGAATGAGAAAGGCAGTAAGAGTTGGGAAGGGAGTTTGAGTGGGGAAGGGAGTAGAACAGGAGAAGGGAGTGGGAGTCGGAAAGTGAATGAGAGTGGGGAAGGGAGTAGAGTGGGAAAGGGAGTTTGAGTCGGGAAGGGAATTGGAGTGGGGAAGGGAGTAGGAGTGGGGAAGGGAGTAGGAGTGGGGAAGGGAGTAGGAGTGGGGAAGGGACTAGGAGTGGGGAAGGGAGTAGAGTGGGGAAGGGAGTAGAGTGGGGAAGGGAGTAGAGTGGGGAAGGGAGTAGGAGTGGGGAAGGGAGTAGGAGTGGGGAAGGGAGTAGGAGTGGGGAAGGGAGTAGGAGTGGGGAAGGGAGTAGGAGTGGGGAAGGGAGTAGAGTGGGGAAAGGAGTAGAGTGGGGAAGTGAGTTTGAGTCGGGAAGGGAGTAGGAGTGGGGAAGGGAGTAGGAGTGGGGAAGGGAGTAGAGTGGGGAAGAGAGTAGAGTGGGGAAGGGAGTAGGAGTGGGGAAGGGAGTAGAGTGGGGAAGGGAGTGTGAGTCGGGAAGGGAGTAGGAGTGGGGAAGGGAGTAGGCGTGGGGAAGGGAGTAGAGTGGGGAAGGGAGTAGAGTGGGGAAGGGAGTTTGAGTCGGGAAGGGAGTAGAGTGGGGAAGGGAGAAGGAGTGGGGAAGGGAGTTTGAGTCGGGAAGGGAGTAGGAGTCGGGAAGGGAGTTTGAGTCGGGAAGGGAGTAGGAGTAGGGAAGGGAGTAAGTGTGGGGAAGGGAGTAGAGTGGGGAAGGGAGTAGAGTATGGAAGGGAGTAGAGTGGGGAAGGGAGTAGGAGTGGGGAAGGGAGTAGAGTGGGAAAGGGAGTAGGAGTGGGGAAGGGAGTAGAGTGGGGAACGGAGTAGGAGTGGGGGAGGGAGTAGAGTGGGGAAGGGAGTAGGAGTGGAGAAGGGCGTAGGAGTGGGGAAGGGAGTAGAGTGGGGAAGGGAGTTTGAGTCGGGAAGGGAGTTTGAGTCGGGAAGGGAGTAGAGTGGGGAAGGGAGTTTGAGTGGGGAAGGGAGTAGAGTGGGGAAGGGAGTAGAGTATGGAAGGGAGTAGAGTGGGGAAGGGAGTAGGAGTGGGGAAGAGAGTGGGGAAGGGAGTAGGAGTGGGGAAGGGAGTAGAGTGGGGAAGGGAGTAGGAGTGGGGGAGGGAGTAGAGTGGGGAAGTGAGTAGGAGTGGAGAAGGGCGTAGGAGTGGGGAAGGGAGAAGAGTGGGGAAGGGAGTTTGAGTCGGGAAGGGAGTTTGAGTCGGGAAGGGAGTAGAGTGGGGAAGGGAGTTTGAGTCGGAAAGGGAGTAGAGTGGGGAAGGGAATTGAGTCTGGAAGGGAGTAGGAGTGGGGAAGGGAGTAGGAGTGGGGAAGGGAGTAGGAGTGGGGAAGGGAGTAGAGTGGGGGAGGGAGTAGAGTGGGGAAGGGAGTAGGAGTGGGGAAGGGAGTAGAGTGGGGAAGGGAGTAGAGTGGAGAAGGGAGTAGAGTGGGGAAGGGAGTAGAGGGGGGAAGGGAGTAGAGTGGGGAAGGGAGTAGAGTGGGGAAGAGAGTAGTGGGGAAGGGAGTAGAGTGGGGAAGAGAGTGGGGAAGGGAGTAGAGTGGGGAAGGGAGTAGAGTGGGGAAGGGAGTAGAGTGGGGAAGGGAGTAGAGTGGGGAAGGGAGTAGAGTGGGGAAGGGAGTGGGCGTGGGGAAGGGAGTATAGTGGGGAAGGGAGTTTGAGTCGGGACGGGAGTGGGAGTGGGGAAGGAAGTGGGAGTGGGGAAGGGAGTGGCAGTGGGGAAGGGAGTAGGAGTGGGGAAGAGAGTGGGAGTGGGGAAGGGAGTAGAGTGGGGAAGGGAGTTTGAGTCGGGACGAGAGTGGGAGTGGGGAAGGGAGTAGGAGTGGGGAAGGGAGTAGAGTGGGGAAGGGAGTTTGAGTCGGGACGGGAATGGGAGTGGGGAAGGGAGTGGAAGTGGGGAAGGGAGTAGAGTAGGGAAGGGAGTAGGAGTGGGAAAGGGAGTAGAGTCGGGAAGGGAGTAGGAGTGGGGAAGGGAGTAAAGTCGGGAAGGGAGTGGGAGTCGGGAAGGGAGTAGAGTCGGGAATGGAATGGGAGTTTGGAAGGGAGTGTAAGTGGGCGTGTGAGTAGGGTCTGGGAAGGGAGGACATTAATAATAAGAAAAGACCAGAGCCACCAACTTTCATGGATGCCATTAGAGAGCGACTGAAGAGAGTTGTGCGTGGGACTAAAAATCCCATCAGCTGAAATAAATGACCACAGAAACCACTGTTGTATGATTAGACAAGTACGTGCCGCAGGCTTACCGGCGCCATACGCTTAGTTGAGAGACCAAAGGAAAAGACTTCTGACTTAATAACAGGCGGTCTGTAAATGCTCGCTGCATGACAAGTTTGTGTGTCGATACATGACAAGTTTGTGTGTCGATACATGACAAGTTTGTGTGTCGCTGAATGACATGTTTGTGTGTGTCGCTACATGACTTGTGTGTGTGTCGCTACATGACCTGTTTGCGTGTATCGCTACATGACCTGTATTTGTGTGTCGGTCGGTACATGACCTGTATGTGTGTGTCGGTCGGTACATGACCTGTATGTGTGTGTCGCTACTTGCCCTGTATGTGTGCGTCGCTATATGCCCTGTATGTGTGTGTCGCTACTTGCCCTGTATGTGTGTGTCGCTACTTGCCCTGTTTGTGTGTGTCGCTACTTGCTCTGTATGTATGTGTCGCTACATGACTTGTTTGTGTGTGTCGCTACATGACTTGTTTGTGTGTGTCGCTACTTGCCCTGTATGCGTGTGTTGCTACATGCCTTGTTTGTGTGTGTCGCTACATTCCTTATATGTGTGTGTCGCTACTTGCCCTGTATGTGTGTGTCGGTCGGTACATGACCTGTATGTGTGTGTCGCTACATGACCTGTATGTGTGTGTCGATACATGACTTGTTTGTGTGTGTCGCTACATTCCCTATATGGGTGTGTCGCTACTTGCCCTATATGTGTGTGTGTCGCTACATGACCTGTATGTGTGTGTCGGTCGCTCCATGACCTGTGTGTGTGTCGTACTAGGCACATACAAACTGACCAGCTGTTAAAGACCTCGCTGTTGTGTCCCACTAAGGTGACGGACAGTTCCACTGGCATAAACTCAGATCATATTCTGTCACGGATAAATGAAACACAACTCTGTACCACACCTGGTATTCTGGTTTGCAGGGTCTTAAGGGACTCGGTGTTAGGTAAACCATCGATTAATCGCACCTGGACATTAACAGTTTGGAGTTACTGGCATGCAGGTAGATGTGCGTGAAAGATAAGGGGAAAGAGAGAAGAGTGAAAGACGAGATAGAAGGAAGTGAGTAGAGTGAGGATGTAACAAAGAGGACACCGGCAAACATTAAACGGGTATTTAGCCAACAAAGTCATGACTGCATGGCAAGGCTTCCAGCCTAATATACGATCTCGTTTCTAAAAAAAACTCTAAACCAAATGTCAACACTATGTATCCATGAACCCAAATCAGTGGATCTAGATTAGAAAGTCCATTTGGATAAAAGCTTGACACGACCAGGGAAGTACGCCACGTCTCTTCCCCGTGAAATAATCCAGGAACCAATGATTGTGTCCATTAAAGACAGCTCGTAACAAAGACAGCGGTAGTCTGTCCCTGATTGAAGAATGACGTCACAGAGCTAGTCACACAAATACTCGCTGACATTAGAATAGAATCGGATACCCTGTTCAACGTCTGACATTTGCAAATACAACACGAGTATCCGCCGAGGGCACCCATTATTGGTACTTTGATGGTACCTTCTCGTGAAATCTATTTCTGACTTGGAGATTATTCTATCTTTATGAATATGGTTTTACGTGGTTTGACTTGGCGTGGCTTTGCCTTGTTTACGTGTAGATGGCATGATATTGTCAGTGTCGCATATATGTATGTGACTGAGACATATACGAAATGTTTTTTCTCCTGACCTTGTTATTGTGGCATCTATTAAATGATAAGTTTTCTTTCTTTGTCAGTGTAATAGCTATTGGATGGTTTCTGTCTGCCTTTTAATTGTGACAATAATGAGACGGGTTCTGCTTGTTTTTGTAATTAAGAGATATGATATAGTTTTTGCTTGTTTTTGTGATTGAAATATTTGCCATAGCTTCTGCTTGTTTTTGTGATTTTTGTGATTGAAATATATGCCATAGTTTCTGCTTGTTTTTGTGACTATTTTGAAATTTTGAGATATATGCCATAGTTTCTGCTTGTTGTGATTTTTGTGATTGAGATATGCTATAGTTTCTGCTTGTTTTAAATTTTTGTGATTGAGATATGCTATGGTTTCTGCTTGTTTTTGTGATTGAAATATATGCCGTAGTTCCCGCTTGTTTGTGTTATTTTTGTGATTGAGATATGCAATAGTTTCTGCTTGTTTCTACTAGTTTTTGTGATTGAAATACATGCTATAGTTTCTGCTTGTTTTTGTGATTGATAAATACGATTTGGTTTCTGCTGGATTTTGTGACTGAGGCAATTGAGATGTTTCCTGCCTACGCATCCGTCCCATTGGTCATCACGAAGCACGTGACATGTGAAGCACGTGACATGTGAAGCACGTGACATGTGAAGCAGTGGATCGTTGCACATTATAACGATGAAATATGTAGCAGCAAGCACTGTAGAATCGATCTGTATCCGGTTACAGTACGTGGTCATTAAACAGATCTTGTAGTCATTCTTCACATGCAGAGTCTGACATCTGAAGAGACACAACTGCTTGGTGAACGAGTCACTCAGCCATCTCAATGAATTTCTGCAATGGCTGCTGTTACTTGCAGGCCATACCTGTGTACTTCCATATGGATACAATCACACCATGCCAGTGTCTTAGTCGACCTGTACCTCTACATGGGCAGATGCCTCTGGGCGGGTCCCAGTTCTGGCTTGAGCTAGACGTAACCGGGATGAAGATTTCCTGCTTAGCAGACTAGGTTCGAGCAGCTTATTACTCCGCTACGGAGAGTGGTTAACCGATGTGCGAACCATCTTAATGACCTCAAACATGAGCAAAGTAAATTCGCAGCCTGTTAACCATGGCTGGTATTATGCCATGTCATACAGTTAGTCGCCTCTTACGACATGCTTTCTGTGGGACAGTGGTGTTATTCTTGTTCTTGTCCAACACAAAGATCCCGGCGGACCACTCGAGACCACATGAGAGTAGACATTCACCACACACACACCATGAATGTTTGTTCACTACAAACACATCATGGGAATGTTCATTCACTACAAACACACCAAATAAATGTACATTCACTACAATTATACCACGTAAATGTTCATTCACTACAAACACACAAAGTAAATGTACATTCACTACAAACATACCAAGTAAATGTACATTCACTAATAACACACCAAGTAAATGTACATTCACTACAAACATACCAAGTAAATGTGCATTCACTAATAACACACCAAGTAAATGTTCATTCACTACAAACACACCAAGTAAATATTAATTCACTACAAACACACAAAGTAAATGTATATTCACTACAAACACAACAAGTCAATATTCATTCACTACAAATACACCAAGTAAATGTACATTCACTACAAACACACCAAGTAAATGTACATTCACTACAAGCACACCACGTAAATATTAATTCATTACAAAAACACCAAGTCAATATTCATTCACTACAAACACACCAAGTAATTGTACATTCACTACAAACACAAAACGTAAATATTAATTCACTACAAAAACACCAAGTCAATATTCATTCACTACAAACACACCAAGTAAATGTACATACACTACAAACACACCAAGTAAATGTACATTCACTACAAACACACCATGTACATTTACATTTACTACAAACACACGATGTTAATGTACATTCACTACAAACATACCAAGTAAATGTACATTCACTACAAACATACCAAGTAAATGTACATTCACTACAAACATACCAAGTAAATGTACATTCACTACAAACACACCATGTACATTTACATTTACTACAAACACACCATGTTAATGTACATTCACTACAAACATACCAAGTAAATGTACATTCACTACAAACATACCAAGTAAATGTACATTCACTACAAACATACCAAGTAAATGTACATTCACTACAAACACACCATGTACATTTACATTTACTACAAACACACCATGTTAATGTACATTCACTACAAACATACCAAGTAAATGTACATTCACTACAAACATACCAAGTAAATGAACATTCACTACAAACATACCAAGTAAATGTACATTCACTACAAACACACCATGTACATTTACATTTACTACAAACACACCATGTTAATGTACATTCACTACAAACATACCAAGTAAATGTACATTCACCACAAACATACCAAGTAAATGTACATTCACTACAAACATACCAAGTAAATGTACATTCACTACAAACACACCATGTACATTTACATTTACTACAAACACACCATGTTAATGTACATTCACTACAAACATACCAAGTAAATGTACATTCACTACAAACATACCAAGTAAATGTACATTCACTACAAACACACCATGTACATTTACATTTACTACAAACACACCATGTTAATGTACATTCACTACAAACATACCAAGTAAATGTACATTCACTACAAACATACCAAGTAAATGTACATTCACTACAAACATACCAAGTAAATGTACATTCACTACAAACACACCATGTACATTTACATTTACTACAAACACACCATGTTAATGTACATTCACTACTAACACACCAAGTTAATGTACATTCACTACAAACATACCAAGTAAATGTACATTCACTACAAACACACCATGTACATTTACATTTACTACAAACACACCATGTTAATGTACATTCACTACAAACACACCATGTACATTTACATTTACTACAAACACACCATGTTAATGTACATTCACTACAAACACACCATGTACATTTACATTTACTACAAACACACCATGTTAATGTACATTCACTACAAACATACCAAGGAATGTACCAGTCCTCGTGCTACCATGACGTCACCCCACGACAGACACATAGACGAAATTGTTCAATATTATTTCTATGAATTCAAGGATGAGCAAGCTGGTCTACAACCCCCTGTCGGACCTGACTTGAAGAACTACATCTACATCGGTAAGGAATACATTCCACAGCTTCTCACGTGGCACGTCCATCACTTAAACTACTGCAGTACGTGTGGGCTATATCTGGTGGATCTCAACCTAAGTGAAATAAGAACCGTGGGGAGAAACGAAGTACTGTCTCGGTCAAGATAGAGTACCACCTTGCTCATTAGACCAGCCTCAAGTTTCAGAACAAGAAATGTAACATCTCCAGGTAAAAATGTCCTACATAAACAGCTTTCTTCTAACAGATCTCCAGGTAACGTGTTCTACATTAAGAACAAGAAATAAAATAACAGATCTCCTAGTAAAAACAACAAGTTAAAAGGTTATTGTACAGTTATTGAACAGTTAATTAGCTAACATCCTCATTGTTATCGTCTCCCAATTGTCTTCTGTAGTGGTACTGGAATCCGGTTCAGAGTTGGGAGTCCTCTACCATACAAAAACTTATCGACAGACATCAGTTGGGTGACGAAGAGAAGGGCAAATCATGTATCCCACATCATTTAGAAAGCGGGTTGGTTTCTGGAGAGCGAGTTGGTTTCTGGAGAGCGAGTTGGTTTCTGGAGAGCGAGTTGGTTTCTGGAGAGCGAGTTGGTTTCTGGACAGCGAGTTGGTTTCTGGCCAGCGAGTTGGTTTCTGGAGAGCGAGTTGGTTTCTGGAGAGCGAGTTGGTTTCTGGAGAGCGAGTTGGTTTCTGGAGAGCGAGTTGGTTTCTGGAGAGCGAGTTGGTTTCTGGAGAGCGAGTTGGTTTCTGGACAGCGAGTTGGTTTCTGGACAGCGAGTTGGTTTCTGGAGAGCGAGTTGGTTTCTGGAGAGCGAGTTGGTTTCTGGAGAGCGAGTTGGTTTCTGGAGAGCGAGTTGGTTTCTGGACAGCGAGTTGGTTTCTGGCCAGCGAGTTGGTTTCTGGAGAGCGAGTTGGTTTCTGGAGAGCGAGTTGGTTTCTGGAGAGCGAGTTGGTTTCTGGAGAGCGAGTTGGTTTCTGGACAGCGAGTTGGTTTCTGGAGAGCGAGTTGGTTTCTGGAGAGCGAGTTGGTTTCTGGACAGCGAGTTGGTTTCTGGAGAGCGAGTTGGTTTCTGGAGAGCGAGTTGGTTTCTGGACAGTGAGTTGGTTTCTGGACAGCGAGTTGGTTTCTGGAGAGCGAGTTGGTTTCTGGAGAGCGAGTTGGTTTCTGGACAGCGAGTAGATTTCTCGAGAGCGAGTAAGTTTCTAACATCTGATCCCAACCGTTATCCAGGTTGCCAGAACAACAGCCCGTTTCTAGGGAAGACTACGTGGAGGTGTGCTGCATGTCTTGGCCCGGACATTTTACCTGACCTTGAATGGCATTGTCCAATCAGTATATTTTGACTGACCAGATGTTAGTCCCCTCTCCCCACCTGACCAGACGTTAGTCTCATCTACCCTACCCCATCTGACGTTAGTCTCCTCATATTCACCGGCTACAATACAAAGTATCGTGAATTCAACGACTACAATACAAAGTATCACACACTCACCGACTACAATATAAAGAACAAAACAAACACATGACCTGGACAAGACGAGAGGATGCTGCCCAGAAAGCCAGCTGGCTCACTTGGAAGTACACATGTACGTCCAGTTCGTGATGTGCTAATTACTGCTATTCCCAATGTGTGGTTAGTCAGAGATGGTGAAGACAACATATCAGCCATGTACCATGGGGACAACCTCACAAGTGTCAGGTCTTCCCTAGCGACACTGCTCTTGGTTGGCTAACTACTTTGGTGGGTCTCGCCTGATCACTGAACGACACTGCAAGAACAGAGACCTGGTCTGCCCATTATAACCACACAAAGGACTCGAACCGCGTGACTTTTCTTTCAGAAATTTCTCTCTCGGGCCGGAGGTCTCCAGGGAAGGATGTTGAAGCAACAACAGATGAGGTATCTGTGTAGAGGCACCGGAAGTAGCCATTGGCGTGACAAGTCTTTGATGTGATTAGATTTTTGGTGGGCCGACCAGGACAGAGCCGGGGGTAGACGACTTGCAACAAACATGTTTTGGTAGGGGGGGGGGGGGGGGAGTGTCAGGACGATTAGCAGACTAACAAAACGGTAGGAAGGGAAGGGGAGCCAGGGGAGGGGGGTGACACTTGTTGAGGCTGGCCATTGTTGTTGTTAATGTTGTCTTCTTTTTCTTTTATAACCAGCTTTTCTTATCCTTTCATTCTCTCTCTCTCTCTCTCTCTCTTTCGAACATGCATTCTTTCTCATTCACTCTTACTCTCTCACACACACACTCTATCTTAGACTGACTTCATCACGAACTCTTTAGTATACACTCACTCTTTCTTTCTATACACACTCTTTCTCTTTTACACTCTCTGTCTTGTAGTCTTTCAGCCACTCCAACCCTGATGCTCTCTTTTTATGAGACTCTCACTCCATCTCGGAGACTCTCACTCCATCTCGGAGACTCTCACTCCATCTCTCAGACTCTCACTCCATCTCGGAGACTCTCACTCCATCTCTCAGACTCTCTCTCCATCTCTGAGACTCTCATTCCAACTCTAAGAAACATTCCATCTCTGATACTCTCCCTCGCTCTCTTCTACTCACTCACTTTCAATAATATCTCACGTGCAAACTCATTATTTTCGCTATCACAGACACTCTCTCACTCTTTATCTCAGACACACTCTCTCACATTCACTCACTTAATCCATCCCCCCTCTCTCCCCCTCACTAATATACTCTCACATTCACTCACTCGATCGGACTCATTCACTTTTTCTTTCTCTCTCACTCACTATTTAGCAATACAGAAGAGGGTGGTGTGGAGTGCTAGTATGAATGAGAGTCCAGGTTATGTGCATGTTGAGAGTTATATCTGAGGTATAGTTCGTGATTATCGTATAGTTTGATTCCAGTGAGTCTCAGTATAGTTTGAAAAGTTAATTGTACTGAGTATAGTAAAGTTTGATTTTACTGAGTATTGTACAGTTTCATTGTACTGAGTGTTGAATATGTTAATTAAACTGAGTACCGTACAGTTTGAAAGTACTGAGTATCGTAAAGGTTTATTGTACTATCTTATAGGATGATTGTACTAAGTCTCGCAAAGGTTGATTGAACTGAGTATCTAATAGGCTAACTGAGCTGAGTATCGCATAAATTGATTGAACTGAGTATCTAACAGGCTAACTGAACTGAGTATCGCATAAATTGATTGTACTGAGTATCGCATAGATTGATTGTACTGACTATCGTTTAGATCCATTGTACTGAGTATCGTAAAGTCTTATTGGAGAGAGGAGGGGGAGGCGGAGAGATGAGAGGGAGGCGGAGAGAAGAAGGGGTGGAGAGGGGTGGAGAGATGGGGGAGAGGCGGAGAGAGGAGAGGGAGGCAGAGACTGCAGTTTGGGAATCATGGGTGGGGTCACAAATTGTGCCCAAGATACTAAGCAGTGGATGGTCACAGCTACAACCTTTTCTTCTCATCGGATTGTTGGATGGTCACATCTACAATATTATCTTGCTATCGGATTGTTGGATGGTCACATCTACAATCTTATCTTGTAATCGGAATACAGCTGAATATTTATTTGGAATCAGTGGACAAGGGCCACTCCAGATCTATGTCTCCTCTCTGGCGGCAAACAGAAGTCGGACAGTAATAGTAACGTTACAAGAGAGTAAATAGAAATATTAATGAAAGATGAAATGCGCCAAATAAAATGAAGGAAATATATAGATAATAAGAATATAAAATAACACAAAACGTTAACACACGGGAGATTTAATGGAACCTACCGCCGCCATTACTCGCCAATTGCGAGAATATCTGATTCCTGGCTAACTAACTTAACTTAACTTAACTTAACGTCTTTATACTGGCTTAGAAGACTCTGCAGAGTCTGTATACAACCAGTTTCATTTACATCACCTTGCTCTAAAAGCTATGCGCATCCAATTAATTATTAAATGCATTAACTGTTCTTGCCTCCACTACTTCCTGTGGCAATGCATTCCAAGCATTCACCACTCTCTGACTAAAACAATATTTCCTAATATCTAATCTGGACCTCTCTTTAGATAATTTGTAGCTATGCCATCTTGTTCTTGTGGGTGGTTGTATTATGAAAAACTTCTAATTTATCAATAGTTGGCTAGTTATCAAATATTGTGTGTTTATTTCTTGTTTGCTCTTGCAAGTTTAATCGCTTTTCATTCGTCTGAAAATAATAATAATAAAGTGCCAAGAATATTTGATTAAACTGATTCAAGGTCGGGTAAACCGAGTCAAGGTCGAGTAAACTGAGTCAAAGTTGGATAGATATGACATACAATACTTGGACATCGCAAGCGAATATAGAAGCAGCATTAGATGTGTGTCTGTTGTCACATCTGATTGTGTCTGCTTTTGTCATATCTGATTGTGTCTGCTCTTGTCACATCTGATTGGGTCTGCTGTTGTCACATCTGATTGGGTCTGCTGTTGTCACATCTGATTGTGTCTGCTGTTGTCACATCTGATTGTGTCTGCTCTTGTCACATCTGATTGTGTCTGCTGATATCACATCTGATTGTGTCTACTCTTGTCACATCTGATTGTGCCTGTTGTCACATCTGATTGTGTCTGCTGTTGTCACATCTGATTGTGTCTGTTGTCACATCTGATTGTGTCTGCTGTTGTCACATCTGATTGTGTCTGTTGTCACATCTGATTGTGTCTGCTCTTGTCACATCTGATTGTGTCTGTTGTCACAACTGATCGCTTGTATGTGTTAAGACATTTACTGGCACGACAGGGACACCTCACGTGGGACACACAAAGGTGGAACCTTACGTCCGGCTGTTGTACATTCTGTGCTCTCGTCCACTATAAGTTGTCCATGTCTGAGTGATTATGTTACGCTCAGCGATCTAAGCTACTTGTAGGATGGCAGTGTGCCGTCAGAGCGGTTCTGAGTAAGCGTCTGCCAGCATGAGACATCTAATGTGGAACTGTCCAGAGACACACCCAGTGTAACCCGATGCTCCCATAGAGGCTGACCGAGAGGTTTAGGCGCCATCTTTGCTTACCGAGAATCTGTGTTCTTATCCCCGTTAAAATATAGGTTCCTTTTCTATCTGAGATAAAGTATACCATGTACGTACACTGGTTGACGACTACAGTGTAAGCAGCCTTTATTCCTTAACCCACAAATTATCCTGGCAGACATCAGCAATGTGACGACTAAACTCAGCAATGCTGATAGAAACCGATGAGGTCGTGCCTGCCCTGGGCTAACCGTACATAAGTTGGTTGGGGAGGAACATACAACTTACATAAGTTGGTTGGGGAGGGGCATGCAACTTACATTAGTTGGTTGGGGAGGGGCATGCAACTTCCATCAGTTGGTTGGGGAGGGATACACAACTTACATCAGTTGGTTGGGGAGGGACATACAACTTACATCAGTTGGTTGGGGAGGGACATACAACTTACATCAGTTGGTTGGGGAGGGACATACAACTTACATCAGTTGGTTGGGGAGGGACATACAACTTAGATCAGTTGGTTGGGGAGGGACATACAATTTACATCAGTTGGTTATGGGAGAGGCATACAACTTACATCATTTGGTTGTGGAGGGGCATAGACTTAACATCAGTTGCTTTGAGCACGTGTATGGAACATGCGCACAATATTCCCAGTTAATCTGTTGTTGCTTCTCTACAGAAATGTATGTATGCTGGACAGCCTCGACCTGATCACAGTTGGGTGGTGTGTCGTGCCAGCTGCCTCTATGCAGCCTACAGAGACAGCTTGTGTGCGGATTGTTGACTTTCCTGGCATGTCTGCTTTAGAACGTCAATGTTTCGCAGACGTATTTGCTTTAATCGTTATGGCAACACTGATGTGATGTCGGTCCCAAACATTTGTCTTCCAAAGTAGCACTTGCCTTAACAATCTTCTTGTAGACCTCAGGGTCTATCTTCTCTGGTGAAGGTCCTACTTAGGTAGGTCAAATCAACTGTTAAGAGATGTTGGACATATAGGAACGATTTGTTCGTGATAATACTGCCCGGAAGAATTAGCTCCCTTGTCTTTGCGCTGACGGTAAGGCTAAAGTTAGTGTAACCAGCTGGAAACTCATCCATTTCGTTCTTTGCGCTGACGGTAAGGCTAAAGTTAGTGTAACCAGCTGGAAACTCATCCATTGCGTTCTTTGCGCTGACGGTAAGGCTAAAGTTAGTGTAACCAGCTGGAAACTCATCCATTGCGTTCTGCATGTCTCGCTCTGGACACTTGTTAATGGCGCAGTCACTCCTACACGAGGATCGGAGATAGTTGTTGTTTTCACCGCAGTGAGGAACTGCAGACGTCACAAACTGGGTAGATGCTCTTCCGTCATGTATGGGGTATGTGGCTCGTGGCGAGTCCTGCACATCATCAGAAACGATGTCAGTGAAATAGGCTTCTAATGAGTACTGGGGACAGCCCACATCCTTATTTGACTCCGTTAGTGGTTTGGAAGGATTCTGACTACTCCCTTTCAATCAGTCCCCACAAGACGACATGCGGAGGAGGTTCGTGCAGGTAGGAGGTGCGTGCAGGTAGGAGGAGATGCGTTCAGGTAGGAGGAGATGCGTTCAGGTAGGAGGAGATGCCTTCAGGTAGGAGGAGATGCGTTCAGGTAGGAGGAGATGCCTTCAGGTAGGAGGAGATGCGTTCAGGTAGGAGGAGATGCCTTCAGGTAGGAGGAGATGCGTTCAGGTAGGAGGAGATGCCTTCAGGTAGGAGGAGATGCGTTCAGGTTTGAGGTGGTGCGTGCAGGTAGTAGATCACCAAATATTATAGCATAAGTGTGCAACAATATTCACTTATGCTTCATTCCTTACTCAACCGTTATTCACTCTTCAATCACTCAATCACCAATAATTCACTCAGCAGTCACTCGTCATTCACTCATTATTTATTCAACGTGTTGCCACTGGAACTTAGGTTTTGAAATGATGCTATCCGTCTGTTTCTGATGTGGACCGTCTTCTCGAGTTCCACCTACAAGACCCCAGCTGTACAAGATCCCACTTCCTCCTCCACCGTTCTCCACCCACAAGACCCCAGCTGTACAAGACCCCACTTCCTCCTCCACCGCCCTCCACCCACAAGACCCCAGCTGTATAAGACCCCACTTCCTCCTCCACCGTTCTTCACCCACAAGACCCCAGTTGTACAAGACCCCACTTCCTCCTCCGCCGTTCTCCACCCACAAGACCCCAGCTGTATAAGACCCCACTTCCTCCTCCACTGTTCTTCACCCACAAGACCCCAGTTGTACAAGACCCCACTTCCTCCTCCACCGTTCTCCACCCACAAGACCCCAGCTGTACAAGACCCCACTTCCTCCTCCACCATTCTCCACCCACAAGACCCCAGCTGTACAAGACCCCACTTCCTCCTCCACCGTTCTCCACCCACAAGACCCCAGCTGTACAAGACCCCACTTCCTCCTCCACCCACAAGACCCCAGTTGTACAAGGCCCCAGCTGTACTCATTCCCTCCTCCACTACACGCCACCCAGAAGACCTTAGCTGTGCTCACTCCCTCCTCCTCCGCCCTCCACTAGGTGTTTATTTGCCTCTTTATCTGTCTCATTCCTTGTGCGTTACAATCCAGCGCATCCCTGGCTATACTATCAGAACCCTTTCTGAGGGTGTGTCCTATCCATCTCTATGCTCCCTCCATTTTCTCCTGCCATTAGCTGTTACTGGTGTCAACGACTCACGTCCTCGCTGTATATTTATTTTGATTTTAACAAATGAAAAGTTATTGCCCAACGCGAAGCGATGGTGACCACAACATCAAACGGTTTTGTCTTAATAATTTTACGTGGGATGTATGTGGATTATAGTGAGGGTGTATGCGCTGGTCATCAATCTCACTCTTATCCCAAGTTACCTTGGATCAGTGGCAAGACTATTGGTCGAGACGACTGGAGGTAACTCTGGATGCAGGGACTCTGGTCTTACCTCCCTAATTATGATATCATTTCTATGAATAGCACAGCATGGAAACATAAGGTTTGACAGATTCAATGTAAAATTTGAGTTGTAATCTTGTGTTCTCCATGCGTGTGCTTATAATTGATATCCATCTACACTGCCTGTCCGTGTATTACATGCACTCGTTTATTTAGTTGTTTGTTTGGTCATTATCGTGGTGAGAACAGAAAACCAATTTCGCGAAAAGACTGCGTCGATCCTTCGATTGCCCATTGAGTCTCCATCGTGACCCCGGGCAGCACGGCACTGCTCTAGAAAACATAAATGGTTCTCAAATGTTTCAGAGGCGGAACTGCTCGCCGGTTACGGCACTTGGCCTGCCTTAACACCTGTACCAGGGTAACTGAGACGCTAGTCCAGCCAGCCACAACATTATGACCAGGACGTCGTGTCAGGCTCACGTACAATTTACTGACCCGGATGTCGTTTCAGGGTCACGTACCAAGACCACACACTTTCTTCCAAGTGGCGTTCCCTGGAAACAAACTTTTCACGGCAACCAGGATGACGAGATATGGATCGATGTGATCTTCGTTGTAGTGAGCGACATAGAGATTTAGCCGAGCTTAGCACAACTGCCTGGAAGATCGCGGTTCACTTTCATCAGCATGTTCGGAATGTGAAGAAAGCTACTGCAACCCACCACTTAACCTCCTTTTCAGGGCGTACATAAGAGTAAACTTACTGATTGTGGCCATTAAAGAACAAATGAAACTACGTGTACCAATGTTCTATAGCAGTGTTCTTCAACCTGGCCGATAGCGTCCACATGTTGTCGGTCTTAGCTTTCATGTTGGTGGTCTTAGCTTTCATGTTGGCGGTCTTAGCTTTCATGTTGGTGGTCTTAGCTTTCATGTTGTCGGTCTTAGCTTTCATGTTGTCGGTCTTAGCTTTCATGTTGTCGGTCTTAGCTTTCATGTTGTCGGTCTTAGCTTTCATATTGTCGGTCTTAGCTTTCATGTTGTCGGTTTTAGCTTTCATGTTGTCGGTCTTAGCTTTCATGTTGTCGGTCTTAGGTTTCATGTTGTCGGTCTTAGCTTTCATGTTGTCGATCTTAGCTTTCATGTTGTCGGTCTTAGCTTTCATGTTGTCGGTCTTAGCTTTCATGTTGGCGGTCTTAGCTTTCATGTTGTCGGTTTTAGATAGTCCAGATAAACGTTGTCCAAATACTGGACTGGGAACAAATGTGAATGACTTGTATGGCAGAGTCACATGAGTCCCAAGAGCCAGATCCAAGGGATTCACGTAATCACCGTTCGAGAGTAACCGCACATAACTCGCAAACCCTGACCCTGACTTTGAAGGTAGTAATATTTCTTTTCCAGTAGGCCAGAGGAAGTTACACGAAATAAGGCCAGAAAGTTAGAAGATATTGACTCCAACGAGGAGAACAGAGTAAATATGGGGGGGAATTGGTGTATGCGTCGACACATAGCAGATAGGACAGAGAACTAACACCGCAGATAGAACAAAAGATAGAACAGAGATCTAGAACAGAGAGCTAAAACAGAGAGCTAGAACAGAGAGCTAGAACAGAGAGCTAGAACAGAGAGCTAGAACAGAGAGCTAGAACAGAGAGCTAGAACAGAGAGCTAGAACAGAGAGCTAGAACAGATAGAGCAGCAGAACAAATAGAACAGAAGAACAACACAGAAGCAGGTTCCGTCGCTGGGAAGAGCATATAGTGAATGATAACTTGGCGCGGTGCCAAAGATTGCAGCAACCCAGGCCAGCTTTAGATGGCCGACGTAAGCATGTGTGTGTGGTGTGTGTGTGTGGTGTGTGTGGTGTGTGTGGTGTGTGCATGTGGTGTGTGTGGTGTGTGTGTGTGTGTGGTGTGTGTGTGTGGTGTGTGCATGTGGTATGTGTGTGTGTGTGTGCGTGTGGTGTGTGTGTGGTGTGTGCGTGTGGTATGTGTGTGTGTGTGTGTGTGTGTGTGTGGTGTGTGCATGTGGTATGTGTGTGTGTGTGTGTGGTGTGTGTGTGTGTGTGGTGTGTGTGTGTGTGTGTGGTGTGTGTGTGCGTGCGTGTGGTGTGTGTGCGTGTGGTGTGTGTGTGTGGTGTGTGTGTGTGGTGTGTGTGTGGTGTGTGTGTGTATAGTTGTGTCTGTCAGTGTGTCGCGAAGACATGTCTGTGGTCTTGAAGTGTCTGTCTCAAGTCTGTCAGTGTGTCGTAAAGGTAATGAAGTAGTAACCATGCACTGTCACCTTGCAACTTTAGGTCGTTCTCCGAGTCAGGTGTGGATGGGATACAAGTATCACAGTTGGGCACTCAGTTTGCTCTGGTCACAGAGTCCATCCATCAATTTGCTCTGGTCACAGAGTACATCCATCAATTTGCTCTGGTCACACAGTCCATCCATCAATTTGCTCTGGTCACAGAGTCCATCCATCAATTTGCTCTGGTCACAGAGTCCATCCATCAATTTGCTCTGGTCACACAGTCCATCCATCAATTTGCTCTGGTCACAGAGTCCAGCCCTTACTTTTCTCTGGTTCTTTTAATTTCTGTCTATGTGATGTTGTAGATCCACGGAACACACGGAATATGTTCAAAGCTGAACAACACGTGTCTCGCAACAAGTTGTTTCCAATGCCCACAACCAGTTGATCTACTGTTTTATGCGTCCTAAAAAGAACTTTAAAAGGCGGGTTGCAGTTGCTTTCCTCACATCCCGAGCGTGCTGATGAAGGTGGACCGGGGTTCTCGAGACGATTCGGGTGTGCTTAGCTTCATTTTCATGTCGCTGACTACTACGGGGATGTCTATCCCGTATCTTGTTTGCCAGGCTGACATGAAAACAGCCAGTTTCCAGGAAGGGCTTCGAGGAAGCCAAGGTAAGGGTCTTGGCCAGTATGTTTTGCCTGAGCAGATGTTAGTCTTCCTACCCTAGAGACTTATAAGAACACGTTAAAAACCCCAGAATAACAACTGCTTGCATCAGATGGCCACTGAAATAAACTCTAATACAAGGAAAACAGGAACTAATGACACGGACATAATTATCACATAAAAACACAACATTACAATTAGGGATGGATCAACAGAAGAAAATTAGATTACAAACACAGCGTAGAGAACTGATGGAAGTCACCTCATATGGTTGTCTTTGTGGCACTACTATCATGTGATCATAGACCCGATCTAATCCGATTTTCATTCCATCATGGAATACTCAAGGAAATGCCACGAGCATATTTTCATTTCAAATTTTCTCGCCAATCTCAGGCCGGAAATTGTCCAATTTACCGGAATAATCTACTTGTGTCCATGTCCCCCTTGTCTGGACTGCCAGGGTAGAATCGCCTAGACATGATTACTTGCACATGAAGGATTGCTCCCCCCTGTTGTCAAGCTCGTGACGTCGACACCAGGCTAGTTATGTCCTAAGCTGACAGGTCTTGTGGATTATTTCACAATCCCGTTTCACTTCCTGTGCTCTGTGTCCCTCTGTTGAACTAAGACATTTTACAGCCGAGGAACACCCACCCAAATATGGATGGAGAACATACTGCGTACACGGGATGTCAAAATGACCTATAAGTCAAATGTATCACTCACGTGCATTGGACTAGCAACTTCCTCATGTGAAACACACATACTCGTACAAACATACACACTCGTACACACATATACACACGTACAAACACACATACTCGTACAAACACATCACATACTCTCGTACAAACACATACACTCGAACAAACACATACACTCGTACAAACATATACACTCGTACAAACACACATACTCGTACAAACACACACACTCGTACAAACATATACATTCGTACAAACACACATACTCGTACAAACACATACGCTTGTACAAACACATACTCTCGTACAAACACATACACTCGAACACATACGCGTACAAACACACACTCGTACAAACACACACTCGAACAAACACACACTCGTACAAACACATACACTGGTACAAACATATACACTCGTATAAACACACATACTCGTACAAACACACACACTCGTAAAAACATATACACTCGTACAAACACACATACTCGTACAAACACACATACTCGTACAAATATATACGCTTGTACAAACACATACACTCGAACACATACGCGTACAAACACACACTCGTACAAACACACACTTGTACAAACACACACACTCGTACAAACACACACTCGTGCAAACACACACTCGTAAAAACACACACTCGTGCAAACACACACTCGTACAAACACACACACTCGTACAAACACACACTCGTACAAACACACACACTCATACAAACACACATACTCGTGCAAACCCACACTCGTACAGACACACGCTCGTACAAACACACATACTCGTATACACAAACCCACCAGCCTAAGACCCACATGGGCACGCACACACGCACACACATATAAACACACACATACACACATACATACACATACATATATACACACACATATACACATATACACATATACACATACACACATATATACATACATACACATATACACATACATACACATACATACATACACACACATATACACACATACATACATACACATATTCATATACACATACGTACACATACACATACATACATACATACACATACATATATACATGTCCACACACATACATATAACATAGATTACTTACATTAGATTCATACACAGAGCTAGTTGCACATCGCAAGCCAGGATGTCGATATCATCAGACCGTCTTGTCCCGATGATGTAACTTGCCCCCCCCCCCCCCCCACTTGGA
The DNA here is from genome assembly GCA_036924085.1 of Ariolimax columbianus. Classification (NCBI taxonomy): domain Eukaryota; kingdom Metazoa; phylum Mollusca; class Gastropoda; order Stylommatophora; family Arionidae; genus Ariolimax; species Ariolimax columbianus. The sequence goes on along the minus strand of JAVGWX010000005.1, from coordinate 2,570,270 downwards.
TTATAGCGAGGAAGATGATGCGCTGGTCTTCAACCTCACTCTCTGGTCCTAACCTACCTTAGACCAGTGCCAGGACGACTGGAGTTCTCATGGTGCAGGCATTCTGACCCCACTTTCCGAGCGAGAGAGAGAGAGAGAGAGCGAGAGAGAGACACACACACACACATATGCACATACACACACACACATACACACACACACACACACACACATGACAACAAGAACATTCAATATTAAATCCACGACAGTCACCTTAAGTATCATTTGTCGCTGGTTCAAATATCTCCAGAGGTATCCGCAACCTGTTATTGATGTCGAACATAACGTCAAGATAAAACACGAATAGAGAACACACGCAAATACAGCATCAATGCGATTCAAACATTTGAACTGAAAGGTAGATTAAGATGATGAACATAGAAATTCCCAGACGTATCAATATTATGAAAATTTAATTCTCAATGTACAGTACATCAAGTAGATGCCCATCAGTAGGCTGTGTACACAATGCCAGGAAGGAGAAGCCACATGTCGACATTCACACACAATGTGCGCTCATGAATTACGTCACAGATCTCTACATCTCCCACTGAACCAATCTGCTGCTACTGAAACGTCTTTAAACCCCAATCTCCACTTTCTACTCATGGCTCAATACGATCAACTTTCTACTCATGGCTCAACGCGATCAACTGTGCTCTAGCCAAACCATCGATGAAATGGATGTTTACCTAATCACTGGTCGATTTTTGAGGAATGGAAAACTCCATTATCAGCGAGGTCAGAATAAATCTACGGTCTTAGTTTCAACTACACCCCTTCTGGGCTTATTTGCTTTTCAAAGGCTGTGCAAACTTCAAACAAGAAAATAGGGGGTGTCCATTAATAATGCAAGATGGGGAACTGAATCTCCCACACCCCATCCCTCTCACACACACAAACACATATATCATCATCATTATGTAGGATGCATTTATAGAACGGCGCTCCCATCACAGTCTGTCTGAAAGCAACTCTTTATCTTGCCAAAACTTCGCCACAGTCATACTCAGACATTCCTGGATATCTTGGTGCCATCGTCTTCTTGGTCTACCCCTTCCTCTTTTGCCTGGCACCATACCTTCCATCACCGTTCTCTCAAGACCGTTGTGTCTCTTGATGTGACCAAAGTATTTACATTTTCTGGCCATAATGGAATTGATAAACCAGTTCTCCTCTATGCTAAACTCTTGCCGAATGTCTACATTTGTCTTTTTCTCTGTCCAGGGTATTCTTTCTGTGACATTTTGACTCGAAGGATTCGATTCTTTGTCTGGAAGTTTTGGTAATAGTCCATGCTTCACAGCCATAAGCTGCCACAGGAAAAACACAGGCTTTCAAGACTTTTACTTTTATCGTTTTGTTGGTGCCCTGCGATACTTTCTTCAGGCTGTTCAGTCTCTGCATTGCCATAGCTAGTCTTCTTCTGATTTCTTTCGAGCAGTCGCCATTTTTGTCAATTCTGGAGCCCAGATATTCAAAATGTGGGACCTGATCTATTTCCTCACCACCCACTGTAAATTGATGCTGACATTGTGTTTTGTTGGTGGTCATTATCTTTGTTTTGTTTATGTTTATGAACAGGTTTTGATCTTTACTGTGTCCATTAACGGCTGAAATTAGCTGCTCTAGCCCTTTTGTACTTCTGGATAGTATCACTGTGTCGTCTGCGTATCGTAACTCTGGAATATGTTATCCGCCAATCGTAAATGTATAAAAACTTTTAATGTTCTCGTCTTCTCTAACATTTCTCATTAGACATCATATATACACACACAGCCACATACATTTTGTGTGTTCTTCCTGGCTCATAATCCCTCCATTTATGTCTTTAGATTCCATTTCGTATCATCATTTTTTATCACCAGATGTAATGAAAGAACCAGATTTGCAAATCATCAAAAACAAAAGAAACAATCTAATACACGAAACAAAATCTTTTTATGCCATTGTAAATATCGGATTATATCAAATCGTTCGTTCCAAACTGGCAGTATCGTTAGACTGGCCAGCCAAATGGGTTTCACAAGTTTCTATATGAAAACGAACAATATTTTGAGCGACAGTCATGTTCTTGTAAGCTTATTATGTAGGTGCAGAGCTTTGCCTGTAGTAATTTGCGTAGGTGACATTCCTTTATTGCATCATGTCAAACAGTCCGGTATGTTGCTTCTAAGTTGTCTTCTAGTAATCTTAGAGAAGAAGAGTTCTGAGAAGGCCAGGGGAGACCACCTTAAACGGCGCGGTCTGTAAAGCAAATTCAGGCTGCCGGCATGGACCTTGAATACCATAACAACACCATAGCCGACAGCGTCGAGGAAAGCATTGTGCCCAACGACACGAGAGCGACATACCGTGCGATAAAAGTTCTCAGCACCGACCCCTCGTAACGTCCCTCCGTAAGCCCACAATATCTAAATAAATCAGATGGATCCCCCTGGACCTCAGAGGCAATAGCTAGCAGGTGGGTCCAACATTACAACACAGCTTTGAACCGTCCTCCCGTAACCCCCTGGTTGGATTGGTTCCGTGAGTCTTTCACATCAACTCCTGACGCTGACACCATTCTCTCGTCAGGTCTGCTCCATGAGTCTCTCACAGCAACTCCTGACGCCATCACCAGACCCGACGCCAGGTCTACTCTGTGAGTCTCTCACGGCAACTCCTGACGCTGACACCATCCCTTCGTCAGATCTACTCCGTGATTCTCTCATATCAACTCCTGAGACCCGACGTCCATACCATTCCCGAGGTAAAGGCAGCCATTAAAAAAACTGAAAGATGACAGAACAACGGTTTCGGCATTATTCCGCCTAAGCTTTTAAAGTACGCCCTGGACCCGATGACCAGCACGCACCCAAGACCCGATGACCACCACCCTGGACCCAGTGACCACCACCCTGGACCCGATGACCACCACCCTGGACCCAGTGACCACCACCCTGGACCCAGTGACCACCACCCTGGACCCGATGACCACCACCCTGGACCCGATGACCACCACCCTGGACCCTATGCCCACTACCCTGGACCAACTCTTCTCTACGGCATGGAACCCCGGCCAAGTGCCCATGGCATTCCGCAATGGAATAATAATTTCCCTGTGCAAGGGAAAAGATTCCCGACTATAATGTGGCAGTTACAGGCCTATTATCCATTGTCCGTCACAGGCAAGGTCTTCGCACGTGTACTAATCTTCAGACTGCAGCCCCTGGTAACGGGGCATCGCCGCTTCCAACAGTCAGGGCTCACCGCCTCTCGCTCCATCATTGATGCCATTCTCACCCTCCACCTCCTCACAGAACGCACCGCGAGGTTAACCACCCTCTTCACGTCGCCTACGATGACCTACGCGCTGTCTTCGAATCTGTGGACAGGCACGCCCTGTGGAAGGACCTGCAAGCCGTGGATATCTCAGGCAAAGACACAGCAGCGCTAACATTCGGCTCGGGCGAGATCTTAAGAAAGAGTTCTCTACATCATCCGGTGTCCGATAGTGTTGCGTATTCGCTAATGCGTTTTTCTGCTGAGCCATGGACTGTAACCTCCCACAGTCTTCTCCCCACAACCCAGGGGTCCTCGTCGGCGACTGCCGGGTAACCGATCTCGTCTACACTGGTGACGTCGTCATACTACGATTCTCAGGCCCTGGTAGGCCCCACTAGAGACACTGGATGGATTGGCTACCAACCTAGGCCTGCACATTTCATGGACAAAAATGAAAATCCAAAAACCTCAACAAGGGCCCCTCTGAGCTGAGCTTCACCGTGAACGACAACCAGGTTGCAGTCACCGAGGACTTCGTCTACCTCGGACCTCGGCAGCAAGCAGTTCTCTGACGCACTCAGCAGTCACATCACCCGTAGGATGGGCTAAGCGGCTTGATCCATGCACTCGCTCCACAGAGTCTGGTCCCAGCGAAAGCTCTCCCTGGAGAACAGGCTTCGTATTTACTTTTTTGGCATAGTTCTCATCCAAACATATGGCTCCGTGACATGGACACTACTACAGTGGGACCGGCAGCGTCTGAGGTTGTTCCACCTGTGCAACCAGAGGCGCATCCTCGGGATTGTCTAGCACCACATGATTTCCAACAGTGAAGTAGTTCAACGTACTCAACTTGCAGGCACTGCCTCAACGATTGATCGCCGTCGCCTCTCCCTCTTCGGTCACGTTTTCCGCCTCACTTTGGAAGTCTCAGCCCGCGAGATGCTCTGGCAGGCTGTGGGGTCGATGGACGAGAAGAGGCCATGCTAATCCTGGTGGCGTCCTCGGAGTCGCCTAGCAACATGGGACGCGACCATCAGACGTGGGCATGGAGATGGTCATTCGATGCGACGGGTCTCGGTCTTCTACGCGTAGTTCTACAATTGAAATTGTAACAGAAGAACCGCCAAAATATGGCATTGATGTAAGAACATGGCAGAGAGCTGCTAGCTTTGTTAAAGATACACTTCGTCTATATAGAACGTTCATGTAACCAGGTTGCTACAGTCTGTTTAGGGGGGGGGGGAGTTGCTACAGTCTGTCTAGGGATGGAGGGGGCGGGGGAGGTTGCTACAGTCTGTCCCGAGGGGGGGGGGTGAAGGTTGCTACAGTCTGTTTTGGGGAGGGGGGGGGAGGTTGCTACAGTCTGTCCCGGGGAGGGGTGGGTGAAGGTTGCTACAGTCTGTCCCGGGGGGGGGGGGGTGAAGGTTGCTACAGTCTGTCTAGGATGGGGGAGGGAGGAAGGTTTCTACTGTCTGTTTTAGGGGGGGGGGGGGGTGAAGGCTGCTACAGTCTGTCTAGGGGGTGGAGATTGCTACAGTCAGTCTAGGGGGGGGGGGAGGTTGCTGCAGTCTGTCTAGGGGGGGGGGGGTGAACGTTGCTACAGTCTGTCTAGGGGGTGGAGATTGCTACAGTCAGTCTAGGGGGGGGGGAGGTTGCTGCAGTCTGTCTAGGGGGGGGGGGGTGAAGGTTGCTACAGTCTGTTTAGGGGAGGGGGGAGGGGGAAGGGGGGGGAGGTTGTTACAGTCTATCTAGGGGGTTGAAGGTTGCTGCAGTCTGTCTAAGGGGATGAAGGTTACTACAGTCTGTCTAGGGGGGTGACGGTTGCTACAGTCTATCTAGGGGGTTGAAGGTTGCTGCAGTCTGTCTAGGGGGTTGAAGGTTGTTGCAGTCTATCTAGGGGGTTGAAGGTTGCTGCAGTCTGTCTAGGGGGGGGGGGGGTGTGAAGGTTGCGACTTGAGAATGGTGTAGATAGGGTTTTGAACTTCGTCATTTAAAATTTCCTGCGGACTCACACAAGCAAGGGAATATGGTTCTTTGACGGGACTTCCTGCAAGGGCTCAGTTGTAGTGGCGGTCCTATACTTCAACAAGAAAGTAAACTGGAAAAAACAGGTTCTCAAACTGAAAGTTATTGGCGGAACATTTGTCATAATGGACAACAATAAAGGTCTATGAGCGTGTAGCAATAATGGAGGTGTGAGGATCTTTGCTCCAAGGACACTAACAATATGTACGGTCGTCCAGCTTGAGATTAGAGATGGGGCAAAGACTCAGCTGACGAGACTAGGACACTAAGCTGAAGACAACGATCTCACTTCAACCGGCATACCCAATCCTGTCTGACGTGCCCCCAAATAAAGGAACGCTCTCCTGATGGGAAACCTTAGACACAAGACTGCGTCCTGTGGCGGTGCTCAAGGTAGTCTGGTACAGCGTTAAGGATGAGGGTTGAAGGTTACGTGAGAGATGGGGTCGGCACGCGGATGATATCAGATGTCAAATGGTTATCAAACAGTGGCGTCATTGGTTCATGGGTTAAAACATTCTCTAATACTCGTTGCATTGAGTTTATTATTGGCTGTATGAGGGAGTACACGTGTTATTGGATGGTTGAGGGAGTGTGTGTGTTAGTGGATGGTTGAGAGAGTGTGTGTGTTAGTGGATGGTTGAGAGAGTGTGTGTGTTAGTGGATGGTTGAGGGAGTGTGTGTGTTAGTGGATGGTTGAGAGAGTGTGTGTGTTAGTGGATGGTTGAGGGAGTGTGTGTGTTAGTGGATGGTTGAGGGAGTGTGTGTGTTAGTGGATGGTTGAGGAAGTGTGTGTATTAGTGGATGGTTGAGGGAGTGTGTGTGTTAGTGGATGGTTGAGGGAGTGTGTGTGTTAGTGGATGGTTGAGGGAGTGTGTGTGTTAGTGGATGGTTGAGGGAGTGTGTGTGTTAGTGGATGGTTGAGGGAGTGTGTGTGTTAGTGGATGGTTGAGAGAGTATGTGTGTTAGTGGATGGGGGAGAGAGTGTGTGTGTTAGTGGATCGTTGAGGGAGTGTGTGTGTTAGTGGATGGTTGAGGGAGTATGTGTGTTAGTGGATGGGGGAGAGAGTATGTGTGTTAGTGGGTGGGGGAGAGAGTATGTGTGTTAGTGGATGATTGAGGGAGTATGTGTGTTAGTGGATGGGGGAGAGAGTATGTATGTTAGTGGACGGTGGAGAGAGTATGTGTGTTAGTGGATGGTTGAGGGAGTATGTGTGTTAGTGGATGGTTGAGAGAGTATGTGTGTTAGTGGACGGTGGAGAGAGTATGTGTGTTAGTAGATGGTTGAGGGAGTGTGTGTGTCATTGGATGGTTGAGGGAGTGTGTGTGTTAGTGGATGGTTGAGGGAGTATGTGTGTTAGTGGATGGTTGAGAGAGTATGTGTGTTAGTGGATGGTTGAGGGAGTGTGTGTGTTAGTGGATGGTTAAGGGAGTGTGTGTGTGTTAGTGGATGAGGGAGAGAGTATGTGTGTTAGTGGATGAGGGAGAGAGTATGTGTGTTAGTGGATGAAGGAGAGAGTATGTGTGTTAGTGGATGAGGGAGAGAGTATGTGTGTTAGTGGATGGGGGAGATAGTGTGTGTGTTAGTGGATGGGGGAGAGAGTATGTGTGTTAGTGGATGGTTGAGATAGTATGTGTGTTAGTGGATGGGGGAGAGAGTTTGTGTGTTAGTGGATGGGGTAGAGAGTGTGTGTGTTGGTGGATGGTTGAGAGAGTATGTGTGTTTTTGGATGGGGGAGAGAGTATGTGTATTAGTGGATGGTTGAGAGAGTATGTGTGTTAGTGGACGGTGGAGAGAGTATGTGTGTTAGTGGACGGTGGAGAGACTATGTGTGTTAGTGGACGGTGGAGAGCGTATGTTTACTAGTGGATGGTTGAGAGAGTATGTGTGTTAGTGGACGGTGGAGAGAGTATGTTTGTTAGTTGATGGTGGAGAGAGTATGTGTTAGTGGATGGGGGAGAGAGTATGTGTGTTAGTGGACGGTGGAGAGAGTATGTGTGTTAGTGGATGGGGGAGAGAGGATGTGTGTTAGTGGATGGGGGAGAGAGTATGTGTGTTAGTGGATGGTTGAGGGAGTGTGTGTGTTAGTGGATGGTTGCGGGAGTGTGTGTGTTAGTGGATGGTTGAGGAAGTGTGTGTATTAGTGGATGGTTGAGGGAGTGTGTGTGTTAGTGGATGGTTGAGGGAGTGTGTGTTAGTGGATGGTTGAGGGAGTGTGTGCGTTAGTGGATGGTTGAGGGAGTGTGTGTGTTAGTGGATGGTTGAGGGAGTGTGTGTGTTAGTGGATGGTTGAGGGAGTGTGTGTGTGTTAGTGGATGGTTGAGGGAGTGTGTGTGTTAGTGGATGGTTGAGGGAGTGTGTGTGTTAGTGGATGGTTGAGGGAGTGTGTGTGTTAGTGGATGGTTGAGGGAGTATGTGTGTTAGTGGATGGTTGAGAGAGTATGTGTGTTAGTGGATGGTTGAGAGAGTATGTGTGTTAGTGGATGGTTGAGAGAGTATGTGTGTTAGTGGATGGGGGAGAGAGTGTGTGTGTTAGTGGATCGTTGAGGGAGTGTGTGTGTTAGTGGATGGTTGAGGGAGTATGTGTGTTAGTGGATGGGGGAGAGAGTATGTGTGTTAGTGGGTGGGGGAGAGAGTATGTGTGTTAGTGGATGATTGAGGGAGTATGTGTGTTAGTGGATGGTTGAGAGAGTATGTGTGTTAGTGGACGGTGGAGAGAGTATGTGTGTTAGTGGATGGTTGAGGGAGTGTGTGTGTCATTGGATGGTTGAGGGAGTGTGTGTGTTAGTGGATGGTTGAGGGAGTATGTGTGTTAGTGGATGGTTGAGAGAGTATGTGTGTTAGTGGATGGTTGAGGGAGTGTGTGTGTTAGTGGATGGTTAAGGGAGTGTGTGTGTGTTAGTGGATGAGGGAGAGAGTATGTGTGTTAGTGGATGAGGGAGAGAGTATGTGTGTTAGTGGATGAAGGAGAGAGTATGTGTGTTAGTGGATGAGGGAGAGAGTATGTGTGTTAGTGGATGGGGGAGATAGTGTGTGTGTTAGTGGATGGGGGAGAGAGTATGTGTGTTAGTGGATGGTTGAGATAGTATGTGTGTTAGTGGATGGGGGAGAGAGTTTGTGTGTTAGTGGATGGGGTAGAGAGTGTGTGTGTTGGTGGATGGTTGAGAGAGTATGTGTGTTTTTGGATGGGGGAGAGAGTATGTGTATTAGTGGATGGTTGAGAGAGTATGTGTGTTAGTGGACGGTGGAGAGAGTATGTGTGTTAGTGGACGGTGGAGAGAGTATGTGTGTTAGTGGACGGTGGAGAGCGTATGTTTACTAGTGGATGGTTGAGAGAGTATGTGTGTTAGTGGACGGTGGAGAGAGTATGTTTGTTAGTTGATGGTGGAGAGAGTATGTGTTAGTGGATGGGGGAGAGAGTATGTGTGTTAGTGGACGGTGGAGAGAGTATGTGTGTTAGTGGATGGGGGAGAGAGGATGTGTGTTAGTGGATGGGGGAGAGAGTATGTGTGTTAGTGGATGGGGGAGAGAGTATGTGTGTTAGTGGATGGTGGAGGACGTGTTTTTCGGTCAGAATTATGTGAATTACGGAATGTGTTAAGATCTAAATTATATAATTTGTTAGTGGGTGAATTATGTATTCCACGTTCTACAAGGTGCATTTTTGAAGCTGCGTGACCTTTGGGTGAAAGTCGCTCGGTTTTCACAATCCCAACGTTCCGGGTTCGATTCCCACTTGTGTGCAGCTTGGCAGACACTGGTTTTTTTTCTCGGTCTAATGCTCCTCCACGTACGGTAAGTAATGGCAACCTACCGTACTGCACACTTGCCAAGAAACTTATAACAGCCAAATAGGTGGCGGTTGTAGTAAGCTAAAAGGACATGCGACTTACATTGATGGGTTATAAAGGGTGTGTGACTGGATGTGTAACTAGGTCAATGGTTAAATTTGTAACTGTCAATGTTTAGATGTGTATCTAGGTCAATGGTTAGATATATAACTAGGTCAATGATTAGATGTGTAACTAGGTCAATGGTTAGATGTAACTAGGTCAATGGTTAACCTTACGCACTCCAATATATTTTTGAAAAAAATTTGACCTAATTGATTTTCTTAATTAGTCGCTGTGGTAGTCGTCTTTCAAAATTTGTAACTTTTATGTTTGTTTGTCAATAAATATGATTTTCTGGCGTGTAGATACACAATAGCATAACGAACATGTGGGTGTTATTGTTTTTTTGTTGTATGTTTGTTAGTTTTTGAGATTTAAAAAGATGAAGTTGAAAATTTATGAAAATCTCGGGAAAAATTTGGACTCGACCACTAGGCCTAGTCGCTTCGATAGAAAACCATGGAAACAACAACAACGTATCGATACTGTGTTTACAATATCTACACAACTGTTAGTTTCCAATTCAAACGTAGTTCTTTCATCTACACAAACAAAATAAACAGATCTACGCGATAAAAATCTTTCTCAACAACCTACTTCCCCTTTCGCAAAAAGTCGGCTTGCTCCAAACGGCGTATACAAAATTAAAACTGTTCAAAAGCCATTTGTAATCGAACACACGATACTTTAACCGGCAAAATATCGTGTATATATGGAGGGCGTAGTCAGCAGTAAAAAAATGGCTGTCAGGAGTGACTCCGTTCAACAAAAAAATTTTTTTTTTCCGCACACCGTTTTTGCAGGCCGAGCTGGTTCAAAGGGATCGAACATTGGATTGCTACAAAAGTGTATCTAGGTCAATGATTAGATGTGTAACCAGGTCAATGATTAGATGTGTAACTAGGTCAATGGTTAGATGTGTAACTAGGTCAATGGTTATATATGTAACTAGGTCTATGGCTGGATGTGTAACTAGGTCTTTGGCTAGATGTGTATCTAGGTCTATGGGTAGATGTGTAACTAGGTCAAGTTCACGTCAAACCAACGGGAACTTGGCCGCTCTATCATGACAACCCACCCGCCCATTCTTCGCATCTGATGCAGACTTTCTTGGCTAAGTACAACATTCTCTGGTTCTCCGGGCTCCGTATTCTCCCGACATGGGTCCTTGTTATTGTTAGCTGTTCTTGAAGCTGAACATTCCGGCCAAAGAGACCCGATTTCAGTCACGAGAAGACATTATGCAGTATGGGACGGCCCAGATGCACTCTTGTTCTCAAAGAGACTTTCCTGAAATGTTTCCAACCATGGCGGGACGGCTAGGAAAAGTGTGTGGACTCCCAAGGTGAGAACAATTCTATAAATGACTACATATGAGAATGTAATCAAAAGTGACGCTTGGACACACACAATCGAGAAAAATGGCTGACAGCTACCGGAGTCAGCGTTACCCTGTGCCTGGGCTGACACCAACCAGAGTCAGCGTCACGCTGATGGTGCAGTGTAAAAACACAGCCTGAGGTTAAACAGCAGACAAGCTGTCTTTTAACTGATAACGGTGATGGTTCATGGATCTATGCTGGGTTGAGGACGGGATATGTTAAGGGTGTGCTAGGTTCAGTGTGTGATAGATTGTGCTAGGTAGAATGAGCTAGGTTGAGGGTCTGCTAGGTTGTGATTGTGCTAGTTGAGGCTGTGCTAGGTTGAGTGTGCTAGGTTGTGGATGTGCTAGGTTGGGGTGCGCTAGGTAGTGGGTGTGCTAGGTTGTAGGTGTGCTAGGTTGTGCTAGGTAGAGTGAGCTAGGTTCAGGGTCTGCTAGGTTGTGATCGTGCTAGTTGAGGGTGCGCAAGGTTGAGGATGTGCTAGGTTGTGGATGTGCTAGTTGAGGGTGTGATAGGTTGAGGGTTTGCTAGGTTTAGGGTTTGCTAGGTTGAGGGTGTGCTAGGTTGAGGGTTTGCTAGATTATGAGTGCGCTAGTTTGAGGGTGTGCGAGGTAGTGGGTATGCTAGATTGACGGTGTGCTAGATTCACAATGTGCTAGGTGTGTTAGACTGATGGTGTGCTAGGTTGTGGGTGTGCTAGAATTCTTGTTCACCTTCTTCTTCTTTTTCGTCTTCGGATATTGTCCTGATAAGGACGTTGTAGTATTGTGTTGTAGTTTACAGCGAGACCACAATAGGTTCGCCTTTCTGTCCGACACATCCGACTTGAGCTCTACTAGACTGATAAGTGAAATCGTTGACACGAGCAGCGGGGCATACATGACAACTTCCCCTCGAGTCAGGAACACGAGGCAGCAGTCACTTCAGCTCCGGAGCTGTCATCTGAGAGCTCGTTATTTGGGGATGTTTTTGTGTTAGACTGTTAGGCCAAACTCTAGAAAGTCCAGACATTCCTGCCCAGGATCTCTTTTTCTGCATCTGCTGACACGATAATGCTGAACTGCACGAGCAAGAACGAACGAACGAAATGGCGTACACACTCAGCCATCTTTTGGTATGAAGTCAATGTTTATATGTTTAAACAACTATCTTTACCGTCTTTATGTCGAGGACAGCTTGGAGACTTTACAGGACTGGATTAAAGGTCGCTTTTACCTGCTGTGGCAGTTTAAGTGCCATCTCTGCATCAAAGGTCGACTGCATAGATCTCCGGTGATCTCGTACCGTAATGCTGCAATCTGACAGGCTTATTCCAGTCTATCTCCTGATGTTATCCATCGACTCAAAACGTTTTCCGCCTCTTGAACGGCTGCCATCCACCCTACCCTCGAGTATGGTCTTCTGGTTATATTGCCCAAATAATGTAAATGGCTAAACCTCGTTTTGTCATTAAATCTCTTTTCATCCACAACTTTTTCAATACATCCAAATTAGTTTTCTTCTCTTTCAAAGAAATGCGACTAAATGTTCTATATACCCACATTTCGAAGCCTTCAATACTCTTTTCCAACTTGTTATTTATTGTCCATGTACATGCGCCAAAAAGTAGTGACGAGTATCTTTAAAATCTATGATTGATCTGCGTGTGTGTCAAGTAAGTGTTGCATGTTGCTGAATACCATCTTGGCCGTACCTATTCTCTTTCTGATTTCTTTTTTGCAGCTGCCATCTTCCGTTATTATATGACCTACATAGGATAAAAAATATATACCTGTTCAAGTAGTTGATTATTTATTTTTATCTGCATACGTGGTTTCTTCTAATTTGTCCATTTATCATAGTCTTTTGTTTTCTTTATGTTTATGTCTAATCCAAGCTCTTGACTTATTTTGCATATTGTTGTCACAAGGTCCTGTAATTCTTGCTCACTTTTTGTCATAAAAAATGTATTATCCGCATATCTAAGATTATTCATTGCCACTCCTCAAATGACAAGCCCTGGCATCCCCTCTATATGTTTGAATATTTGTTCTGTGTAGATATTAAAAAGATAAGGGGATAATACACATCCCTGTCTCACTCCTCTTTTCACAGCTAAACTTGGAGAGCATAACTTTCCTGATTTGACTGTAGCAGTTTGTTCCCAGTACAGATCACGGAGCAGTCTTATATCTTTACCATCTAGACCAGTGCTCTTCATTCCTCTTAAACCTATTGTCAACTTTGAAAACTTCTGTAAGGGTAAATCTTCCTTAACGCCCACTAAATTCTACATTGAAGAAAACTCTACGATCATCCACTGACTCCGTGTATTGTTGTCATCCACTGAGTCTGTGTTGTTGTCATCAATTGAGTCCGTGTATTGTTGTCATCCACGAAGTCTGTGAGTTGTTGTCATCCATTGAGTCCGTGTATTGTTGTCATCCACGAAGTCTGTGAGTTGTTGTCATCCATTGAGTCCGTGTATTGTTGTCATCCACGAAGTCTGTGAGTTGTTGTCATCCATTGAGTCCGTGTATTGTTGTCATCCACGAAGTCTGTGAGTTGTTGTCATCCATTGAGTCCGTGTATTGTTGTCATCCACGAAGTCTGTGAGTTGTTGTCATCCATTGAGTCCGTGTATTGTTGTCATCCACGAAGTCTGTGAGTTGTTGTCATCCATTGAGTCTGTTTATTGTTGTCATCCACTGAGTCTGTGAGTTGTTAATGTTTTTAGTCATCATGAGGGGAGGAAAAATACCGTCTGGTCAGGCAAAATATCCTGGCCATAACCCTCGCCTCGGCTTCCTCGTAGCCTTACCTAGAAACAGGCTGTTTTCATGGCAGCCTCGCTTACAAGGTGAGGGTCGATGTGATCCCCGTAGTATTGAGCGGCACGCAGATGAAACCAAGCATACCACAACCGCCTGGAGAAACCCGGTCCTCCTTCGCCAACACGCTCGGGATGTGAATAAAGCTACTGCAACCTGCAACTTTACATTCTCTTCAGGGCCCAAAAATGAGTGAACCTTCTCATTGTGGGCATTCACAAATGCCAAGATAATCATCATGAAGCCATTAACGAAGGTCGCACCCATCACAGTCCGTCTGAAACCAGGTCTCTCGTCAAATCTGCAGCCTGCTCCAGAGTCAGGCCGAAGCATTCCTTGTCATATTGCTGCCACCGCCTTGTTCGTCTGCCCCTGCCTCTCTTGCCCAGCGCCCTACATTCCATTACTGTTTTCTCAAGACCGTTGTGTTTTTTTTATGTGGCCAAAGTATTTCCATTTTTTTTTTCATGATCGAATTTATGAACCAGTTTTTGTCTTCTATGCCCAACTCTTGTCGAATGTCTGCACTCTTCTTTGTTTCGGCAGACGGTATTCTTCGGGGATCTAAAGAACTGTCTATAACATTCCGACTTGAAGGACTCGAGCTTTGGGTGACTGTCCATGTTTCAAGGCCGTATGATGTCATAAAGAAAGCAAAGGTTCTCAAAATTTGCACTTTTGTTGATTTTCTGGTACTCTGCGACAATTTCCTCAGGTTGTGTTTCTAATAGAGAAGGTAATGATTCTGCTAGCGCCCACCTGAAAGCTTAGGTCGCCCACTGGTGGGTGGTAGCGTCCTGCTTGAAGAGCACTGATCTAGACCTATTTCTGACACAAACTGAACCTCTAGCTTTCGTTATCGCATGGAAGAGACTTACCTATTGGTCTGCTCACGGGGCAGTGATGTCGGTTCTTGCTAGCATGACATACTTTAACATAAAGGAACACACATGGTTAAATGAGAAGTAAGGATCATGATGCTGAACAGCGCATGAACTTCAGCGGCCAGCGACCCATAGCTGACTGTCAGCGTCAGGGCTAGCGAACCAGAGCTGCCAAGACCCTTCTACACCTCCACGCGATGATGCTGGATAACAGGCTGCATCAGGGCAGACTGGCTAAGGAGAAGGGATCGAAGAGGGGATGCTAACCCGGTACTAAAAAATGCGTGCTGAAGTCGGATGTGTTGAACCGAAAGGTGCAAATATCGCAGTCAAGCTGTAAGCTGCAACACAACGCATTCCTTTCGGCTCCTTGACCTGCTACTTAACCAAGCCCTTTAAGGGGTTGGTAGCGGGAGATTGAGAACGAACGAAGCCAAGTCAAGGCAAATGAAAAGCTGAACTGAATTGTACAAAAATGGAAAGTGTGTACAAAGATATGGTTAGATAATCAAATGTATTGATCCAGTATCAATGAATTTTCAATCCACGAAATTAGTTTTCTAAAACATAATTAGTTTTCCCTGGTGTGCTTATCCTAAATGTCCAGCTTCAGCGAGGTGCCAGCCTTTCCAATTAGTTCCCTAAATCAGACTTAGCTGTGTTGAGCGAAGTAAGTCAAGTGGAGGCCCCATGAGAAGAACGTGATGAGAAAATAAGTCCCTAGATTGAGCTCAGTGCCCAAAATATGTCCACTGTCATGTGATAGAAAGGGCGAGCCTGGAGGAGAACGTGGCGAGATCTAGTTGTCGTTCTGATAATGGTAGGATGGACATTAATACTATTTCTTGTTTCAGACGTGGAATTCCAGCAGACTTTGTGACGTCAGCAGAATGTTTCTCTAAGCAACTTAATATGATTGTCAGCCTTGATACGACACTCGCCTGGGTTCAATCACAAATTTGGCCTGATATGTGAACATATAATCTTAAATATTGCCTGATAAAACTTAACTTAACGTCTTTATACTGGTTTAGGAGACCCTGCAGAGTCTGTATACAACCAGTTTCATTTACATTATGTTGCTCTAAAAATTATGCGAATCAAATTTATTCTTAAGTGTATTAATTGTCCCTGCCTCCACTATCCCATGTGGCAATGCATTCCAAGTATTCACCACTCTGACTAAAAAAATATTTCCTAATATCTAATCTGGACCTCTCTTTAGTTAATTTGTAGCTATGTCATATTGTTCTTGTTGGTGGTTGTATTTTTAAATACTTGTTTAGTCTAATTTATCCATTCCTTTGATTATCTTATAAACCTGTATTGTCACATCGAATTCTTCTCGTTTCTAGACACTGTAGGTCAGTTTTTTCTGCGTCGTTCCTCATAACTGTAATTCTCGAATCCCACTATCAGCTTTTGTCGCTCTTTTTTTGTATTCTATCCAGCATGTTTATATACTCTCTATGATAAGGACTCCACACCTGTACACAGTACTCCAATCTAGGTCTAACTAATGCTTTATACAGTTTGACTATCACTTCCTTGCTCCTATGTTTAATATTTCTTTTGATCAAACTAATATTGTATTTCTCTTTTTCACTGCTACCTGGACGTGCTCACTCACCTTACCTGTATGGTCTATTATAAATCCTGTCCCTTTCCGTTTCTATCTTTCTAATATTGTACTCGCCCATTCTGTAGTTATGTTCCATATTGGATCTACCCATGTAGATGACTGTACATTTATCTACATTAAACTCCATTTGCCAGCTTACAGACCATTCTCGAATTTTATCTAAATCCGACATCAATATATCCACTTCCGCTTTAGATGAGACACTACTGCATAGTTTTGTGTCATCAGCAAATTTTGCAATCACGGATCCCATATCAATGTCCAAATCATTTGTATATATATTATGAACAAAATTGGTACCAAAACCGAGCCCTGTGGCACACCACTTTTCACTTCACACCACTCAGAGTACTCCTTATTTATTCCCACTCATCGCCTTCTTCCCGTTAACCAATTTTCAATCCATTTGGCAACTTCCCCACCTATTCCATGTCATTTTAACTTTCTAAGTAATCTCTGATGAGGTACTCTATCAAAGTCCTTTGCAAAATCTAGATAAATAACGTCCACTGGCTACCCTTTATCTACCATTTTAGTAACCTCCTCCATGAATTCTAATAGATATGTTAAGCATGATCTCCCTCTAGTAAACCCATGGTGACTATTTCTGATTAGATTAAACCTGTCTAAATGCATTACAATGTTTTCTTTGATTATTGATTCTAACAATTTACAGACTATGCTCGTTAAACTCACCGGTCTATAATTTGCTGGATCGGATGTTTGCCAATTTTGAATAAGGGAATCACTCCTGCGTCTTTCCAATCCCGTGGAACAATCCCTTTTGTAAGTGATTGAGAACATAACATAGCCAACGGTTTTGCTAGTTGGTCTGTAATTTCAAACATCAATTTTTGATGAATACCATCTTGACCTGGACATTTATTCACTTTCAGCCCCTCCAATTTAAAAAAACAAAACGTTCCCTCTGTACTACAGATTGATCTTAATCCCGCTATATCCATGTCTCTTTGAAAAATATCTATAGGCTCTGGGATCTTGGAGTAGTCCTCTTTTGTGTAGACTGTGCCAAAGTACTGATTGAGTAGATTAGCTGCCTCCCTATTCTCACCTATTATTTTTCGTGTACTGTCTAATCAATTGAGAGGGCCTACTTTGTATTTTGTTTCAAACATAAGAAGCTTTTACTATCAGTCTTGATCCTCTGAGCAAGTTTTTTTTCGAAGTATTTTTGCTGTTTTATTTACTTTCTGGGCTATGTTCTGCTTGTCCAAATATTTTTTATATGTTTCTATTGATTGACCTGCCTCTATATATTTTTTCATGGTTTATTTTTAGCATGTGTGAACAGATAGAAGACCGAAATAATTGTAATCAGTCCTTGACTGATTACCTGCTGTCAATCAGAAAATCTGCCTGAATCAATCCACGGATGATTGTACGATATGTCTGACTTCCAGTAATGTTTTCTAGAACTTATCGTGTATAATTCCCATCGTTGTTCATGATCTATTCTATTCTTATAGTGTATGATCCCCCTGGTTGTTCATGATCGATTCTACTCTTATCGTCAAATACTATTGTACACCCCAGGACATTCAGGACACAAACTTATTATTCAATCCACGAGCAGAGACAAGTTAGCGACTCAAAAAGCACTGATTGTCCCACCCAGAAGAACGGCGGTACGTCGACACCATTTGCATATTGACGTCAATCAGAGCTTTCAGACACAGGCTAGCCGAGCGGAACATCTGACTTAAGAAACATGATTGATTAGTTATTCTGATGGCCTGTTGTGCGCACGCGTTGATCCATGGCTGGCATTTACTGTACTACGGGTCGCCTTATTTAATGGACATATATCTCTAGCCTAGAACGGTTATTTCAGTTGTTGGCTGTAGCTAGGGACAACAGAAGCAAGCCCATTCAGACAGAATGTTCTTCTTCTTCTTCGTTTGTTCACAATATACCGTAACCAAGTCCAGAAATAGGCTTTGCAGTAGCAGGATGTTGTTCAGAGAACGACTTGCGTTGTGAGATAATATTTCGGTCTATCATATCCGACTTCAGCAGGCCTGGTTGAGTACCAGTTTAGCCGCCCCCCCACCCCCCCCAGGTTCTCTTCTCCTTAGCCAGTCTGCTCTGTTGCAGCCTGTTATCCAAGATCACCACGTGGAGATGTAGAAGGGTCTTTGCAGCTGTCTTTAGCTGGCCCTGACGCTAGCAGTCAGACATGGGTCGCTGAACCTGACGCTAGCAATCAGATATGGGTCGCTGGCCCTGACGCTAGCAGTCAGCTATGGGTACCTGACCGCTGCAGTTCATGCACTGCTCAGCATCTTGATCCCACGCTAGCAGTCAGCTATGGGTCGCTGGCCCTGTCGCTAGCAGTCAGTTATGGGTCGCTGGCCCTGACGCTAGCAGTCAGCTATGGGTACCTGACCGCTGCAGTTCATGCACTGCTCAGCATCTTGATCCCACGCTAGCAGTCAGCTATGGGTCGCTGGCCCTGTCGCTAGCAGTCAGCTATGGGTCGCTGGCTCTGTCGCTAGCAGTCAGCTATGGGTCGCTGACAGCTAGCAGCTCATGTACTTCTGCTGATACAGCAGAGCCGCATCTGAGATGTACTGAACGTACGCCGGTTGAAATATCGCGGAGGAAAACAGTATAATAATAATAGTTGTCATCATAGCGAAGATGCGGCATCATTAGACTTGTGTTGTGAACACGAAATGTGGACTGCAACCTTTTAAGCGAGTACGTAGAACGCTACTAAAGAGGGTTGTTCATTGGGCTAGCAACCTTACCATTTATAGCAAATGTATACAGAAAACACCCCGAAAAGAACCGAGTGGTTCGGTGCAGGCTAACTGAAATGGATCAGCTGTAGCGCCTTCTCCACACTGAGTATGTATGCAGCGAATTATGGACAATAAGAAGGAATTCAGTAATACAAGCTCCCCTTAATAAAGCAGTGAGGCCAACCAAGAATTCAACAATGCGCCACCTCCAATAATAAATGCGGGTTACTGGCCAATAAAAACGTTAGAGTAGATTATATATGACTTCCGCCGAGACAGTCTCACCTGAGTGCTACTCTAGGACAAGGTAGGTGGGAGAACTCGAACGTTCCAAGAATGTCGTCAAACTGGGGTTTGCGTGGGGCTAGCAAGCCTTATCGTGTAAAGACATCTGATAGCAAACACACCACTACAAATGTTTGGTTACAGGCTTCCTGCAAGTAGTGGTGATCCTGTGCTCCACCTTGAGCCAAAAGGCGACTAATCATAAACAAGATGTTAGATAGGAGGAAAGGAGGGACAAAGTGGGAAATGGGACAGAAAGAGGGATAAACGTCATTCAGGCCGAACACAGAGAGAGGACAAACGTCATGCATGACAGAAAGAGGGATAAACGTCATTCAGGCCGAACACAGAGAGAGGACAAACGTCATGCATGACAGAAAGAGGGATAAACGTCATTCAGGCCGAACACAGAGAGAGGACAAACGTCATGCATGACAGAAAGTGTGATAAATGTCGCACATGTCACAGATAGACATAAAGTGACATAAACGTCATACATGACTAACAAAGACATACCGTTTGATAAACGTCATACAGGACATACAAAGACATAACGTTTGATAAACGTCATACAGGACATACAAAGACATAACGTTTGATAAACGTCATACAGGACATACAAAGACAAAGTGGGAAAACGCCACGCGTTCAACAGATAGATAGAAACAGAGAATGAAATGAGCGAACATATCAAGTGAAGGCTTCTAAAGATATAACCACGACGGAAATATCTGACCTCAGGCATTCGGAGCAAGATGAAGACTAAGACACCAATAGATTCATTTAACACTACATAGGCATGGAGTGAAAAATGACAACAGTTGCAGAGGTTACTCACGACACAGAGGAGTGCATTCTTTGGCGACCTCTAGCCATATAAGTAGATATGGGGCGTGGGTAGCGAGGTCGCAGGGGAGGCACATAAAGCCAGGAAGAGCAGGTATTGTCTATTTACTAGCTAGGGTCGTTAATTTTGAGAATTTGAAGATGTATGTATTGGCGTTAAATACAAATAGGAGATCAATGTTTCTTGATAAACTCACACAGAAACAAGCACGCACACACACACACACACACATACAGACACATACACAGACACACACATAGAGCAAGACCCGTCGTGACGACCATCACGTGTCCTTTGTGTATTATGTCTCGTCAATGTCAATGCGTGAACACGTCATTTATCCAGTGAACTGGTTGTTTGTGTCCTGTTTACGTAATGTCCATTTATTGATTTCTGAAACTCTCAGCCCACGGCTCTTATTGTTAATATAATAATCTGAATTTTAACTTGTGTTCTTACGACAATTTGATTGCTCCATATATAGAACTGGCTTACAATGCGCATGACTAAACAAGCGTGCTAGCGTGACAACGTAGTCATGTGTAAGACATCAAACCACTACACATGTGTTACGGCCTACTCCTGACCAATCGTTTGGTCTGATTATACAATGTTGATTAATGTGATTGTTTAAGTGGGCATTGATTTATCGCAAGGCTAGGTTAATATATTCACACACTAATCCCATAGATCTTCGATCTCCAATTTTTAATTGTTGCTTTTAATATGCAGATGGAAGATAACGTAACGAAAAACATTTGTTTTAAAACAGAATGGGTCAGACTAACATTCTCCTGCAATAACTCAGCTACCGGGTAAACATTTACGCGGTTACTTCCTCTTCTCTATGACGTCATTGAGTAATATTTGAATCCATTGTGGCTGTCCACAAACAGCGGGAATCCATCCATCTAGGAGTCGATCTTCTCCTTCTACTGCCTCTGTTTCTATATTTGACTTGACTGTTCTCCTCAACGGCATGACCAAAGTGGTAGTTAATAAACATCTCGGTGGTTACCTTCAATGTTATGACATTGCACTATTCAACCCCCCCCCCCCCTCTCTCTCTCACTCTCTCTCTTGCCTCTTTCTTTCTGCCATCCCCTTTCTCCTTTCTTCAGTACTTTTGTTAGTGACGGCCCCACGAGAAAGACAAGACACCATGAAATCTCGTGATAGAATACTGCCGAAAACCGAGTCGTTGTTTCTTGTTATTATCCTTAACCGTTACGCACCTGTTCTTCCAGCAGTACCCAATAACCAATCAAGGGCGTATATTACGGGCGTGCTAGCCAGACGAATGAACAGTAACAAAAATTGTAGAATAAAATAATATTTAATTTAATAAATCTTCATAAAATGAAGAGTAAAGACAGAATAAAATGTAAATATTGATAACGTCAAGTTTCATGTTATATTTACAACCTCGTTTGTTATATTTACAACGTCGTTTGCCTTGCTTTGCTGTTAGCTGGGCGTGCTGAAGCAAGTATGCTCACTTTAAATGTAGCTTTCGGTAGTCATGAAACACCAGCAAGTAGGGGAAGAAAGGGTTTATGAAGTAAATAGCAGGTGTGATACATAGTCTAGCGATGCTGGAACCCTGGAGCAAACCTTTTCACCAGTTTATAAGAACTAATCGCATGTCTTGCGAGTTTTATAAGAATTAATCGCATGTCTTGTGAGTTTTATGAGAACTAATCGCATGTGTTGCAAGTTTTATAAGAACTAAACGCATGTCTTGCGAGTTTTATGAGAACTAAACGCGTCTGTTGCGAGTTTTATAAGAACTAATCGCATGTGTTGCGAGTTTTATAAGAACTAAACGCATGTCTTGCGAGTTTTATGAGAACTAAACGCGTCTGTTGCGAGATGTTCTTTGTGCTAAACAATATATTATTTGCTTATTTGATTATATTTTGTCACAAACATATAAGACAGAAATGTAAATACTGAATCATTTAACCGTTTTAAAATGGCAAATAGTTGAGGTAATCGAGTAAGTTCTTAATTGTGTCCATAAGTTACGGTAATTAAATAATCATCTTGGATGGCGGAATACCCAGGCCTGGTCTTGACCGATTAGTTTCTAGACACAATTCGATCTAAACCTTTTTTTGGCTGTTTTTACTGTTGTCTAAAGATAGGGGAGGTAGTAGTGGAGGTAGTAGTGGAGGTAGTAGTGGAGGTAGTAGTGGAGGTAGTAGTGGAGGTAGTAGTAGAGGTAGTAGTGCCGGTAGTGGTGGAGATAGTTGTGGAGGTAATATTGGAGGAAGTAGTGGAGGTAGTAGTGGAGGTAGTAGTGGAGGTAGTTGTGGAGGTAGTAGTCGAGGTAGTTGTGGAGGTAGTAGTGGAGGTAGTTGTGGAGGTAGTAGTGGAGGTAGTAGTGGAGGTAGTAGTGGAGGTAGTAGTGGAGGTAGTAGTGGAGGTAGTAGTGGAAAAAGTTGTGGAGGTAGTAGTGGAGGTAGTAGTGGAGATAGTGGTGGAGATAGTTGTGGAGGTAATATTGGAGGAAGTAGTGGAGGTAGTAGTGGAGGTAGTAGTGGAGGTAGTTGTGGAGGTAGTTGTGGAGGTAGTAGTGGAGGTAGTAGTAGAGGTAGTAGTGGAGGTAGTTGTGGAGGTAGTAGTGGATGTAGTAGTGGAGGTAGTAGTGGAGGTAGTAGTGGAGGTAGTAGTGGAGGTAGTAGTGGAGGTAGTTGTGGAGGTAGTAGTGGAGGTAGTAGTGGAGGTAGTTGTGGAGGTAGTAGTGGAGATAGTTGTGGAGGTAGTAGTGGAGATAGTTGTGGAGGTAGTTGTGGAGGTAGTAGTGGAGATAGTTGTGGAGATAGTTGTGGAGATAGTTGTGGAGATAGTTGTGGAGATAGTTGTGGAGGTAGTAGTGGAGGTAGTTGTGGAGGTAGTAGTGGAGGTAGTTGTGGAGGTAGTTGTGGAGGTAATATTGGAGGAAGTAGTGGAGGTAGTAGTGGAGGTAGTAGTGGAGGTAGTAGTGGAGGTAGTTGTGGAGGTAGTAGTGGAGGTAGTAGTGGAGGTAGTAGTGGAGGTAGTAGTGGAGGTAGTAGTGGAGGTAGTAGTGGAGGTAGTAGTGGAGGTAGTAGTGGAGGTAGTTGTGGAGGTAGTAGTGGAGGTAGTAGTGGAGGTAGTAGTGGAGGTAGTAGTGGAGGTAGTAGTGGAGGTAGTAGTGGAGGTAGTAGATGATCTTATTGATCGGTTTCTCTTACAGAAGAGGAGTAATTAACTTGTTTTGGGTATTTTTTGTTTAATACAGTTTGAAGTTTTAAAGTACACAATGTTTGAAATTTCACGTTACACCTCTGACATAAAGAGATCTCACGGTACGCCACTGACATGCAGAGATTTCACGGTACGCCACTGACATGCAGAGATTTCACGGTACGCCACTGACATCCAGAGATTTGACGGTACGCCACTGACAGCCAGTGCCTAAAATCCCCGCTTACTTGCGTCTTTGAATCTGCTCAGCTGTAGTCGGTCAGCTGTTCTATTACTATACGCCAGGAGAAGAAACTTACGTCTGGTCAGGTACACCATACTGATCAGACATGTTAGTCAAGGTCAGACATGTTAGTCAAGGTCAGACATGTTAGTCAAGGTCAGACATGTTAGTCAAGATCAAGCATGTTAGTCAGGGTCAGGCATGTTAGTCAGGGTCAGGCATGTTAATCAGAGCCAGGCATGTTAGTCAAGGCCAGACATGTTAGTCAGGGTCAGGCATGTTAGTCAGGTTCTGGCATGTTAGTCAGGGTCAGGCATGTTAGTCAGGGTCAGACATGTTAGTCAGGGTCAGGCATGTTAGTCAGGGTCAGGCATGTTAGTCAGGGTCAGGTATGTTAGTCAGGGTCAGACATGTTAGTCAGGGTCAGACATGTTAGTCAGAGTCAGACATGTTAGTCAGGGTCTGGCATGTTAGTCAGGGTCAGATATGTTAGTTAGGGTCAGGTATGTTAGTCAGGGTCAGACATGTTAGTCAGGGTCAGGCATGTTAGTCAGGGTCTGGCATGTTAGTCAGGGTCAGATATGTTAGTTAGGGTCAGGTATGTTAGTCAGGGTCAGACATGTTAGTCAGGGTCAGGCATGTTAGTCAGGGTCAGGTATGTTAGTCAGGGTCAGGCATGTTAGTCAGGGTCAAACATGTTAGTCAGGGTCAGGCAACATCTACTGTCCAAGATCCCCATCTTACCTTGGAAACGGGTTGTCATTCTTGACACCTGTCCAACAAGGTGGGGAATCAACATGATCACAGTAGTAGTGAGCAGCAGGCAGATAAAGCCAGGCATAACACAACCGCCTGGAGAACCCCGGTCCACGTTATTCAGCAGGCTCGGGATGTGAGGTTAGCTACAACAAACCTCCACTAAACCTCATGTGTAATGAGCACACAAAAGTAAACCTACTCATTATCGACAATCAACAACAACATCACCATCCACAACAACAACATCACCATCCACAACAACACCATCACCATACACAACAACATCACCATCCACAACAACAACATCACCATCCACAACAACAACATCACCGTCCACAACAACAACATCATTCACAACAACATCACCATCCACAACAATATCATCACCATCCACAACAACATCACCATCCACAACAACAACATCACTATCCACAACAACATCATAATTCACAACAACATCACCATCCACAACAACATCACCATCCACAACAACAACATCATTCACAACAACAGCCTTTACATCAACAACAACATCACCATCCACAACAACAACAGCAACTACAAGCCAGCAGTCCATAGAGAATACCTTTGGTGATGCGACAGTCTTCCATACGACGAACATGACTAAACCACCCAAGTCTTCACTATCGATCGAAGGAGGGTGTACAAACATGGAAGACCATGCGAGAATCCATGTCTGCATCTGTCACTTTTCCTCTTCTAGACGCCAAGGATGAATCTCAGGCGCAGTAGATGAAATGTGTTAAGCCTTTGCCCTCGTTTGGCATAGTTTGTCCATATTTGAATACCACATATATATGAGACCATGACATGTGCAGCGCAGCTGGGATGGGATGGCCATGCCATGCCATGTCAACGTCTACCAAAAGAGCTACTTTATGGTGAACGGCAAAAGAGCGAACGAAAGGCATCGGAAAAGGTACAAGGGCACACTTAAGAGATCACTGATCCCGTGCGATGTTAGACTCGATGACTGGGACAGAATCGCCACCAATCGCCGAGAATGGCGCAGCACTTTTGCTGAGGGTGTTCAGGAACCTGAGGCATCAAGCTTACATGAGACTATCCAGAGACAATGAGGTCATCCAGAGACATGAGGCCATCCAGAGACATGAGGCATCAAGAATAGATGAGGCTATCCAGAGATATGAGGCATCAAGAATAGATGATGCCACCCAGAAAGGAACGCTAATTAAGTCAGCCCACATCAAATCGTTTTACACCCCAGCGGAAGGGGTGTCGTATTTCTTTGTATTAAGTGCAAGAGACAATTCATGACTCCGCTTGGCTTATTTGGCCATATTCAAACTGATGCGAACAGTGAATTACCACAAAGTAGTACTAATCGAATACAATGAACAAAAAACAACATCACATCCTTATGGATGCGTATGAGTATCTGTTTGTTGTGTGGACGTATTGAACAGTGCATGCGTGTAACTATGATGTATATGTTTGTTGTGTGGACGTATTGCCCAGTGCATGCGTGTATTTATAATGTATCTGTTTGTTGTGTGGACGCATTGCCCAGTGCATTCGTGTATTTATGATGTATCTGTTTGTTGTGTGCACGTATTGCCCAGTGCATGCGTGTATTTATGATGTATCTGTTTGTTGTGTGGACGTATTGCCCAGTGCATGCGTGTATTTATGATGTATCTGTTTGTTGTGTGGACGTATTGCCCAGTGCATTCGTGTATTTCTGATGTATCTGTTTGTTGTGTGGACGTATTGCCCAGTGCATTCGTGTATTTCTGATGTATCTGTTTGTTGTGTGGACGTATTGCCCAGTGCATTCGTGTATTTATGATGTATCTGTTTGTTGTGTGGACGTATTGCCCAGTGCATGCGTGTATTTATGATGTATCTGTTTGTTGTGTGGACGTATTGCCCAGTGCATTCGTGTATTTATGATGTATATGTTTGTAATGTTTTCCAATTTTCCCAGTTTACAGTTCAGTAGTTTTGTCAATCCTCTATGCACGTGGTTAAGTGGCCATTCTGAGAAAAATCCGTGCTACTCCCAATCAAACAGACACCAAGTCATTTGGAACGCGGCCATATTAGAATATAAATAAGGAGTACTCTGAGTGGTGTGAAGTGAAAAGTGGTGTGCCACAGGGCTCGGTTTTGGGACCAATTTTGTTCTTGATATATATACATGATTTGGAAATTGGTATGGGATCCATGATTGCAAAATTTGCTGATGACACAAAACTATGCAGTAGTGTCTCATCTAAAGCGGAAGTGGATATATTGATGTCGGATTTAGATAAAATTCGAGAATGGTCTATAAGCTGGCAAATGGAGCTTAATGTAGATAAATGTACAGTCATCCACATGGGTAGATCCAATATGGAACATAATTACAGAATGGGAGAAAACAATATTAGAAAGATAGATAAGGAAAGGGACCTAGGGGTTATAATAGATCATACAGGAAAGGTGATTGAGCAAGTTAAGGTAGCAGTGAAAAAGGCAAATGCAATGTTAGGTATGATAAAAAGAAATATTAAACATAGGAGCAAGGAAGTGAAAGTCAAACTGTATAAAGCTTTAGTTAGACCTAGATTGGAGTACTGTGTACAGGTGTGGAGTCCTTATCACAGAGGGGATATAAACATGCTAGAAAGAATACAAAAAGGAGCGACAAAGATGATAGTGGGATTCCAGAATTACAGTTATGAGGAACGACTCAGAAAAACTGGCCTACAGTGTCTCGACGAGAGAAGAATTCGTGGTGACAATACAGGTTTATAAGATGATCAGAGGAATGGATAAGTTAGACTATAACAAGTTTTTTTAAAATACAGCCACCTACAATAACACGAGGGCACAGCTACAAGCTGACTAAAGAGAGGTCCAGGTTAGATATTAAGAAATATATTTTTAGTCAGAGAGTGGTGTCTGCTTGGAATGCATTGCCAGGGGAGGTAGTGGAGGCAGGGACAGTTAATGCATTTAAGAATAAACTTGATGTGCATAGCTTTTAGAGCAAGGTGATGTAAATGTAACTGGTTGTATACAGACTCTGCAGGGTCTCCTAAACGTTAAGAAGTGCAAGCCAAGCGTTCATTCAATCGTTTAACACCCCTACACTACGCGCTGTCCCTTTATTCCCCCCCCCCCCCCCCCACTTTCCTTCATTGGACCGCCTTTCTTAAGTAACTCATTTCTGAGGATTCCAGTTGACTTTTGTTTTCTTTTTGTTATGTGCGGCCATTGCTTATGGCTCCCAACCGTCTGTGAGGTCAGGTACATATGAAGTCCTAGAATCTTCTGCTCATTGCATGGGATAGTCTACCAGCCTCTGGCTTGCGTGGCGCTCTCTACTTTGAAGCCTCCCTTACGATATGTTATCACTCCAGTGGTTGTTCCCGCACGATTATCTGATGTTTCCTCATTTCTCTCGCGACACCATGGTTTTAGCTTTCCAGCTGCTGATCTGATCTGCAACTCTTCTTTCTCTCCAGACAGATCTTTCTCTGCAGACTTAGATCTTTCTCTCCAGACTTATATCTGTAAATGTACATCCTACCTGGCATCATCACCACGTCATCTGCGAATGCCAGCTCCGATATTCTAAGTTTGGCAGTACAGCAGTTTAAACCAATACAGTAAACACATTGTCAAATTAGAGGTCCTTAAAAGGAGTGTTACTTAGCTAGCCCTTAAAAGAACCTTTTGTTGGTGACCCAAGCGACAGGTCGTCCGACACCTTAGGAGAATTGGCCAGCTCGAGAGGATGATTCGGCATAAAGAAGCGCACCACTGGTATCGTCTGGAAGAACTCATAACAGACACGACACGATTCATTGTGGTGGGATTAGTGCTGCTTTAGGTCGGCTCTACACAACCACCAGCACACAATACCAGACTACCAGCCCCCTATGTTGACCACTAGTCCACTATGCTGAAGATCTAAAACAATTCCGTTCTTCATCAACAGCAAGTCGCCTCTGACCCCCCCCCCCCCCCCCCCCCCCCAAAAAAAAAAAAAATTCACTAATTTCATGGTTGAGAGATGTCATCCTCAGCGCCTCCATGTGACCTTGCTGATCGTCAAACCCCTTCATTCCGCAACCACCCGAAGACCCTTGGCTGGCACTTACATAGGGCCCCAAATATTACTCTGCTCACACGTGTGTTATGGGCCGTATTAGTTCCTGTCACAGAACTACAGTTGACTTCTCTCCCTGTTCCCCCTCTCTCCCTGTTCTCCCTCTCTCCCTATTCCCCCTCTCTCCCTGTTCCCCTTCTCTCCCTATTCCCCTTCTCTCCCTGTTCCCCCTCTCTCCCTGTTCCCCCTCTCTCAATGTTCCCCTTCTCTCCCTGTTCCCCCTCTCTCCCTGTTCCCCTCATTCCCTGTTCCCCTTCTCTCCCTGTTCCCCCTCTCTCCCTGTTCCCCCTCTCTCCATGTTCCCCTTCTCTTCCTGTTCCCCCTCTCTCCCTGTTCCCCCTCTCTCCCTGTTCCCCCTCTCTCCCTGTTCCCCCTCTCTCCCTGTTCCCCTTCTCTCCCTGTTCCCCTTCTCTCCCTGTTCCCCTTCTCTCCCTGTTCCCCTTCTCTCCCTGTTCCCCCTCTCTCCCTGTTCCCCTTCTCTCCCTGTTCCCCTTCTCTCCCTGTTCCCCTTCTCTCCCTGTTCCCCTTCTCTTCCTGTTCCCCTTCTCTCCCTGTTCCCCTTCTCTCCCTGTTCCCCTTCTCTTCCTGTTCCACTTCTCTTTCTCAAATGGTTTTGAACCTTCCAACACTCCACATGCGCTGTGGGTTCCAATCCATCGCATATTAAGATGTGTAAGACTATCTTCCTGCTGGTGTGCGCTAGCCTCGCCATACACACACCAGACCCGGTGCACGTGTCTGGATAGGCCTTGACCTACAGAACGTGTCAATCCATGTAGATCTGATTGTCAATGATCGACCAGTCCTCATTGAACTGATGTCAGCACAGATAATGACGACGGATACCGTGATTACTCGATTCATTGAGGGAGGATTCAATCAAGCGGGACAGAAAATAGATTGGCACTGGAGCTACAATACCATCGACAAGACCCGGCAATGTCGCAAATATTCTGGGATATTGTGAGCCTCGTTCTGAGATCATATCTTCTTTGGCAAACGTTTCTTCTGCTTGTTCGGCGTTTGTCTTGAAAAGGATGTTGTGACAGTGTGTCGTAGTTTACAGCGAAGATGCGATATCTGCGCCTCTCGGTCCGACAATCCGATTACGCCAGCTGTTTTGAGTACAGGGTTTGATTTTCCACCACGATCCCTTTCCCTTGACCAGACTACACCGCGATCCATATTCCGTGACCAGACTACACCGACCATGATCCCTATCCCGTGGCCAGACTACACCAGTGACTAGCTCAGTCTGTTTGCAGGACCGCCATGTGAAGGCAGAATATGATCTTGGTTAACAAAGACAACAAAACACATTCTCGAACACAATTCCTAAAGGGCTAACAGAAGTACAAGAAACATCGTCGCGTACATCAGTCAATGCGACAGATTGAGATCATCGAAGAATCATCCACCTAACGAAAATGTGGAGAAGAAGAGACGATGAAAGAAAGTGCAGATGTAACCCTATAAAGAAGAAAGATGACTAAAGAGGAAAAGAGAATTGGATACATCCTTTTTTTCATATTTCTGCAAAATAAAGGATACCAGGAAAAATTAGGATAACTCTGGACGATTTAAAAACTATAAAGTACCAATGTAGATATGTGAGGGAAGGAGTCAATATCGTCAGTTTTAGCAAATTAAAAATCGGACACAGCTGATATATATATATATATACCCGTTGAGGGATAGTGACACACAGCAAAACCTATTAGTCAAGTGTGTGGGCTCCACGCGAAGGATACAGTGACATCATATCTCCAAGCAGCTTAGAGAAGGGCATGGATGGTGAGACAGGCCTTCACGCTTACCAGGGACAGAGATGTCGTTCTATTAGCGATAACGATGAGGACGTTGAACAATAAGGTCGAAAATACAAACATCACATTTTCAGCAAATATGGCGTCCGGCTACTGTGAGCTAATACTGTATAAGGAAATGATTGACAAAACATAATACAAATGTAGACTAAGAACTGCAGTACCAACAACTGAGTTTAACTGTTGCTAGTACTCTACCCTCCGTCACTATACACCACAGCAACCTTTGACCTTCCAACAACACATCCAGGACACCTATCACGGCACAAAATAGCTTCATCATTTAGCAATCCTACTTAATGTGACTGATTCTGGGATCAGACTTCAAAGAGCAGTTCCAAGTTACAGACCGAAGGGCGCCATCTGCTGCCTGTCTGTGTTGAGGTGCAGGTCACCGCCCTTATCGACCAAACAATTTCACATGTTATGGTGAATCGATCGGCATTATGCTTTCATGTGCCCGTAATTAAGAAAGGAATGTCACACCAAATGAAATATGAAACCATCAACAAAGTGTGACGCAGGGAGCAAGGTGTTTTATTCCAACACAGGACATATACATTAACAAGTTAGAGCCCTAAACGATCATTACAGAGTATGATTTTCAAATTCAAGACACATACATCAACAAGTTAGACCCCCAAACGATCATTACAGAGTATGATGTTCCAATACAAGACACATACATCAACAAGTGAAACCACCCAAACTATCCTAACAGAGTATGATCTTCCAACACAGGAAACACACTAGCTAGACACCCCAAGCGATCTAACATCTTCCAACACAGGAAACACACTAGCTAGACACCTCAAGCGATCTAACATCCTCCAACACAGGAAACACATTAGCTAGACACCTCAAGCGATCTAACATCCTCCAACACAGGAAACACATTAGCTAGACACCTCAAGCGATCTAACATCTTCCAACACAGGAAACACACTAGCTAGACACCTCAAGCGATCTAACATCCTCCAACACAGGAAACACATTAGCTAGACATCCCAACCGATCTAACATATTCCAACACAGGACATATACATCAACAAGTTAGAGCACCCAAAATCTGGGGTAGTTGTCTCGCCGCCGCGATTCAATTTCAACCAGTGTTCGTAAAGCGATCTCAGTCCCGCCAGGCGGAGCGATAGCGCGGGCTTGCGGAAAACGCTCGCCTGCCTTTCCCCGTAGAGCTATTGGGGTGCGGTTTGTTGTGGCGTCTCCTCCACCGAAGTGCGCATCTCTGGTCCGTATCAGGAAACGTGGTCCGTCCGTAGTGATTTATCTAAGGCTTATAGCAGAGCTCTACAGTTCGTCTCGCTGGTGGTCAGACTCTCGCCAAGAGCTTGTGACCGGCAAATGGAAAGCAGGAATCGTGCCTCAAGGCCCTGTGTTCTCCTCGGGAGAAGGGCAGGCCGGCAGGCCAAATTGTCTCTAGTCCCAGTGAAATTCATCGCCGAGGTCGTTGGGATCCGTTCTGCACAGAGCGCTGCCATCCCTCCTCGAGCGAGCCCGGTCGGTCGGTCGTCTGGTGCGTGTAGGAGGCCCCTGTCAGGCGGTCCTAGGTCGACGGAGTGAGGGACGGGTGGAACAACCGTCCGTCCGTCCCGTCATTCGGTCCCTGCGGCCGTCCCAGTGAGGCTTTTTACACACCCTTCTTCCGCCGACCGGTGTGCGCTGTACGTACGTCTCCGACAGATATCTGGTTGATCCTGCCAGTAGTCATATGCTTGTCTCAAAGATTAAGCCATGCATGTCTAAGTTCACACTGTCTCACGGTGAAACCGCGAATGGCTCATTAAATCAGTCGAGGTTCCTTAGATGACACGATCCTACTTGGATAACTGTGGCAATTATAGAGCTAATACATGCTTACCAAGCTCCGACCCTCGCGGAAAGAGCGCTTTTATTAGTTCAAAACCAATCGTCGTTTCCCCTCGCGGGGTTGCGGCGTCCCCACTGGTGACTCTGGATAACTTTGTGCTGATCGCATGGCCTCATGTGCCGGCGACGCATCTTTCAAATGTCTGCCCTATCAAATGTCGATGGTACGTGACATGCCTACCATGTTTGTAACGGGTAACGGGGAACCAGGGTTCGATTCCGGAGAGGGAGCATGAGAAACGGCTACCACATCCAAGGAAGGCAGCAGGCGCGCAACTTACCCACTCCCGGCACGGGGAGGTAGTGACGAAAAATAACAATACGGGACTCTTTCGAGGACCCGTAATTGGAATGAGTACACTTTAAACCCTTTAACGAGGATCTATTGGAGGGCAAGTCTGGTGCCAGCAGCCGCGGTAATTCCAGCTCCAATAGCGTATATTAAAGTTGTTGCAGTTAAAAAGCTCGTAGTTGGATCTCAGGCGCAGGCGGGCGGTACGGATCGCGCCGGTTCACTGTCCGTTGTCTCCTGCCCTACCGTCTGCCGGCTCTCTCCTACGGGTGCTCTTCGCTGAGCGTCCTGGGTGGCCGGCGCGTTTACTTTGAAAAAATTAGAGTGTTCAAAGCAGGCCTCGGCTGCCTGAATAATGGTGCATGGAATAATGGAATTGGACCTCGGTTCTATTTTGTTGGTTTTCGGAACTGAAGGTAATGATTAACAGGGACAAACGGGGGCATTCGTATTGCGGCGTTAGAGGTGAAATTCTTGGATCGCCGCAAGACGAGCTACTGCGAAAGCATTTGTCAAGAATGTTTTCATTAATCAAGAACGAAAGTCAGAGGCGCGAAGACGATCAGATACCGTGGTAGTTCTGACCATAAACGATGCCGACTAGCGATCCGCAGGAGTTGCTTCGATGACTCTGCGGGCAGCTTCCGGGAAACCAAAGTGTTTGGGTTCCGGGGGAAGTATGGTTGCAAAGCTGAAACTTAAAGGAATTGACGGAAGGGCACCACCAGGAGTAGAGCCTGCGGCTTAATTTGACTCAACACGGCCAACACTGAAATGACTGACATGCCGAGACCACTTTCCTGGGGTCTAATATGGAACTGGTGCTGGATTTAGACCCTCAGAAATCTGGGGTTATGCCCCCTGTGGCTCGGTTGGTCTGCATCCAGTGTTTGATAAAGGAATTGACGGAAGAGCACTATCAGGAGTGGAGCCTGAGGCTTAATTTGACTCAACACGGCCAAACACTGACATGATTGACATGCCGAGAGCACTTTCGTTGGGTCTAATATGGAACGGGTGCTGGAATTAGACCCTCGAAAATCTGGGGCTACCCTCTAAGTAAGTTGATTGTCTCGCTAAAGGAATTGACGGAAGGGCACCACCAGGAGTGGAACCTGCGGCTTAATTTGACTGAACACGCCTATACTGTAGAACGACTGACAAATCGAGAGCACTACCGTTGGGTCTAATAATGATCGTACGCTGGTATTAGACTCACGGAAGACAAGTCAGCTCTCTAACACTCTAATGAAAGAACGCTACGGAAATTGTGTTTAACCCCGCAGAAACCGCAGATTTCAAATACCTGGTCATTGACAAACAAAAGCCCTCAATAAATTCGTCTGGCCAAATAGTGAACGGGTGCTGGAAATAGATCATCTGAAGACAGGTCAGTTTTACCCTACTAATGACAGGGGGTTGCTACAGAAAACCAGCTCATATCGAGAGGAGCCGCAGACACTTTGGTTCACGTACCAGGCTGATAAGCCAATGGTGCGAGGCTATCATGTGGGGGATTACGGCCGAACCCTTGTAAGCCGCAATCCCACCCAAAATCTCAGCACCACTGCAATGGGAGGCTCCTACATGTTCGGGACCTGGGGCTCGCGCCCCAGCCCTATCCGGTAGAGCCGCAGAAAGACGTCTCTGCCGTCCGCCGATCAAAGCGGGCGGACAGCTGCTTGATACTCACCTTATACGGCGATGGGGTGCGAAACCACCAACATAAGACTTAGTTCCTGGTCGGGGTGTCGAAAACAGTAGAGCAGCCACCTCACTGTGAACTGTCGAGACTCAACCAATGACCATGAGATCTGTCCGCACACTAGGCGAACAACATCTCTGTGACATTACCAGGCTTGTCCTCTGGTTAAATGCACTTCTGCTTCGATATCTACCTCTGTACGCTATCAGCCATATAGCTATCATGCTGGACGCAGAAGAGATGCAGACCAGCGGACATTGCACACCTGCCCCACTGTGTCAACATCCCAGGAGGCGGGGAATGCTAGGCGTACCATCTCTGCATAGAAGCCAAGAAAATAAAGGGAGAAAGAGATACCCCACTCACATGCAAATGCTACGTTTCTGGCAGGACGTGACGATCCTGGGGTACAGACACACTGGACTGCCTCTCTTCCGAGTAAACCAGTCCATATCATATATCTCATATATCATCTCACATATCATCATCGCACCCTATAGACACGAGTAGTGAAGACTCGATAGTCTGGTAAGACATCTTCCATAAGAGAGACAACTCTGATCATAAACAACTGCTGCCTTGCAGATAGGCTGGGGACAGCCAAAGGCTAAGGAGGGCATCCCTACAGAAACGCCTGTTGAAATCGGATGCACGGGGCCGCAAGCCTAACAAAACAGTGCAACGTAAATCGCAGCATGATGACAGTACAACCGATTAGAAAAACGCATGGCGCTCATCCTGCGGAGTCCCGCTAGGCAGCGATAGTGCCGGGCCTCACGCCTCGAAGGGGCCCACCCTTGACTACTGGTGGTCACCCACCCATGTGTCGTGGAGTCAAGGCACATGGCTATGGGGCAACTTTTATTGACCAAAAACTCAAGACCCTCAAAATACTACAGTGGAATGCGGAGGGAGTCATTAACAAAAAACTTTCCCTAACACATCACCTGCATGAAGGTAAGATTGACGTGGCATGTATCCAGGAAACGCACCTCAACAATAATCATAAATTCTCAATCAGAGGATACCAGACCTTCCGTCTCGATAGAGAAGGCCACAAAGGAGGGGTCCTGATACTGACCAGAAACTGCATACCGAGTAGCGCGGTACCTGTCAGTCACACCGGACAAGCAGATATTGTAGGAGTGGACATAATGGCTCAAGAGACGAAGCTCCGCCTTTTCAATCTGTACGGACCACCAAATAGAGACCTATCGCTCTCGAGTATGGAGGTCAGATACTCCAACTGCATAGTAGTTGGAGATTTCAACAGCCACTCGGAGAGATGGGGATACTCTGACACAGACAGCAGAGGTGACGAAGTGGAAGATTGGGAGATAGATGCAAATCTCTCCCTAATCAATAGGCCGGAGGATAGCCCTAGCTTCTATTCAAGAACATGGCATACCACCTCGACTCCAGATTTGGCCTTCTCCACACAGGACATACACCATAAAATAGACCGCCAGGTGCTAAACCAACTGGCAGGTAGCGACCACAGGCCGATCAGGCTAACCATTGACATGGAAGTAGGCCCACAGGAAACAAAACCGCTCCCACGTTGGAATTACAAACGAGCCGACTGGGACAGATTTGCAATCCTGACAGATGGGCTGCGTGAAACCATCAACACACGAAACAACAAAATGAAGCCCATGGTGGAAAGCCTAAGCAAAGCAATAATGCAAACCGCCACTGAAACCATTCCAAGAGGAGCTAGGAAAAACTATCAGCCCTACTGGAATGATGAGTTGCAGAAAGCGGAAGATGCAGTAACAAATGCTAGGAACATGGCAGAGCGAGAAAAATCCATGCAGGCAAACATCGCCCTCAAACCCGCCACGGCGAAATACAAACACACTCTCAAGCAAACAGCAAGAGAAAGCTGGAAAAATAAAACGGAAAGCCTAAACCTGGACAAAGACGGGAACAAGCTATGGAAGCTAGTCAGAGCCATGAATGACGAAACCCCGTCAAACAAACATATTACCATCAAGCAGGGCGAAAACTTGCTTACAGGTAAGAAAGCCGCAAACGCTTTTGTCGATCACTATGCCAGAGCAAACCCCATCAAGGTCCCTGCAGATAAGCATACAGACATTAGCGAAGAGCTAAAGGGGCACGAAAACATGAATACGGCACCTGAAGAGCACATGATGGCCAAATTAACAATGCGCGAAATGGAAGAGGCTATGAGAACATTAAAGAAAAGGAAATCTCCCGGAAAAGACGGGATAACAAACGAAATGCTGATGGGGCTGGGCCAAACAGCAAAGAGGAAACTGCTATCGGTCCTGAACCAAAGCTGGAAAAGGGGAATTGTACCCCAGGCATGGAACGACGCAATACTGGTACCAGTACCAAAAACAGGAATGGACAAAACAGATCCAAATGGATACAAGCCCATCAGCCTACTGAGCTGTGTCGGCAAGCTGATGGAACGGATGATAAACACCAGACTGATGTGGCATCTGGAAGAAAAACGAATACTAATTCCACAGCAAGCCGGCTTTAGACAGCACAGATCCACTGAGGACCAGGTCATCCTCATAGCCCAGGAGATAGAAGATGCCTACCAGGCACAGAAACACACAGTAGCTGTTTAGGTGGATCTGGAAAAGGCATTTGACAAAGTCTGGAAAGACGGACTTAGAGTCAAGCTAAGAAGAAGTGATGTTTGTGGGAAAATGTTCAAGTGGATCAACCACTACCTCAAACAAAGAACGGCCAGAGTCCAAGTACAAGGACAGATGAGCAAAAAGGTGACACTCGAGCAGGGAGTACCCCAAGGGGGAGTACTGTCACCCACACTGTTCCTGGCATATATAAACGACATTACAGAGAATATACCAAGGAGAGTCCATAGATCAATGTTTGCAGACGATCTGGCTATGTGGACCTCTGAAAAGAATCTCACCATAGCAAGAAATCGGATGCAGACGGCCCTAACCTCGTTGAAGAGTGGGCGAACTCATGGCTGGTCAAAATAAACGAGGAGAAAACCACATGCACAATATTCTCGCTCTCATTAAAACCCCAAAATACCAAATTAAGTCTAAATGGCAAATTCCTGCAGCCAAACGACAACCCAACCTATCTGGGAGTCACATTTGATCGGCCCATGACATGGAAAAGTCAGATCGAGAGAAACCGAATGAGAGCCAGAGAAAGAATGGCAATCATGAGGAAACTTGCTGGCACAAGCTGGGGAGCAGACGAAGGCATACTACAGAAACTGTACACTGGAAGAGTGAGACCAGTGCTCGAGTATGGCAATGCGGCATGGACAACAGCAGCAAAGGCGAACTTCGATAAAGTTAGCAAACTTCTAAACCAAGCCATGAGAATTATAACAGGAGGCATGAAGTCAACGCCAATTGTAGAACTTGAAAAGATTACAAAACTGCAATCCATGACCGATAGAAGAGACTGCACAGCCCAGCTGCAGTCAGAGAAACTCCGAAGACTGACTGACCATCCAATGCACCAGAGACTAAACAATTTGGGAAATGGGAAACTAAAGCGGAGAAACTTTGCAGAAATAGCCAAAGCAAAGATGCACGAAGATCCCATAAACGCACTAACAACACCAAAACCCATCACTACTGTACGAAAACCTACCTGGAGGCAGGATATATTTCCAGAGGTGGTAGAAAATATACCAGGTATTGGAAACAAAAACTGCCAGACTGAAAAAGAAAGGAGAGATACTACCCTAAGCTTCATATCGAAAAGCTACCCAAGCATGGACTGGACCCATGCATACACCGACGGTTCTGTAACAAACACTACACAGAACGGAGGGGCAGGAGCATTCCTGAACCTACCAAATGGCAGAAAAATAACACTGTCATTCGCTACTGGTAAGTACACAAGCAATTTCAGAGCGGAGGCAGAGGCACTGAGGGCGGCAGTGGAAGAAATGGTGACACACAATGAAAATAAAAGCCATATAGTCCTGCTTACAGATGCTCTCGCCGTAGTCACAGCGCTAAAAAGCCAGAAAAATACTGAACTTAATGACTTAAGAGCAGCACTCTGCAAACTGTGCCAGCAGTCCGCACCAAAAAGGGTAGTGGTACAGTGGGTCCCATCACACTGCAACATCCAAGGCAACGAGGAGGCAGACAGACTGGCAAAAGAAGGTGCAAGACTACCACAAACAGATACTAGAATGACGTACGAAGAGTCAAAACGGCTTATCAAAGCCAGATACATGACCAAATGGGAAACCGAACATACTGGTTACACCAAAAACGATGCCTATTACCAGTTGAACCGAAGAGAGCAGGTCGTTGTCTTCAGACTTCGCACTGGCCACAATAGACTTAGGTACCACCTATTCAACAAATTGAAGATAGGTGGTACCGACGAATGCCCGTGCGGTACCGGTAAAATGACCGCTGAACATCTGCTGCAGAACTGCCCGACATACGAGGATCAGAGAGAGCAGATGTGGCCATCACCAGTGGAACTGCAAGACAAGCTCTATGGCAGTGGCGACAGCCTCAGGATGACCGCCGCTTTTTTCGAAAAAATAATGGTTACTGTCTGACTGCGTACGAAGAAGAAGAAGAAGACCACCCAAACTATCCTAACATCTGCTAACACAGGAAACACACCAGTTAGACCATCCACACAGTTCTAACATTTTCCAAGACATGACACATACATAAACAAGTTAGACCACCCCAAACGATCCTTACAGAGCATGATCTTCCAACAGAGGACACATACGAGGAACAGTCATTAAGTAAAAGCATTTTATATAATAAAGTGCATGGAAGAGTATGCGCAAACGAAAATATTATTTCAGGACACATAATGACTCTTTAGCAATTCTCCATGTAGGAATTGTGGCGATCAAACTCTTTGCGCATGCACAGTATAATGTACAACATGGTCGTCCAACTGTCAATTTGTACCGTGGAAGACCAACGAGGTGTTATACATTTCTTGTGGACAGAGTGTGTGAAACCTTCTGAAATCTGCAGAAGAATGAAGGTTCAGTGTGGTTTTTTAGAGTGTATGAATGTGTACAAATATTTCAAAAAGGAAGACAAAACGTCTTTGATGAACCGCGGAGTGGAGGAACAGCAAGCGTGGCAACTGCCACAGTGAAACAGCAGATCGACCAGCTAGTCCATGGCAACAGGCAAGTCCCTATTGAATAAATAGCCGCAGATTTCAACATGAGTCATGGCACTGCGAACAACATTGTCCATGATAACCACGGTTGTAAGAAAGTGTGTAGCAGATTGGTCCCAAGACAGCTGGCAGCAAGGAAATGAAGGCCGTGCAAAATTGGTTAAAAGTCACACTCAAGTACCTTTTTCTAGAGGGCATACATGAGCTAGTAGACAGGTGGACAAAGTGTGCTAGACATCCACAAGCTAGAGGACAGGTGGACAACGTGTGCTAGACATCCACAAGCTAGGGGACAGGTGGACAAAGTGTGCTAGACATCCACAAGCTTGTAGACAGGTGGACATAGTGTGCTACACACCCACAAGCTAGTGGACAGGTGGACAAAGTATGCTGGACATCTACAAGCTAGTGAACAGGTGGACAAAGTGTGCTGGACATTCACGAGCTAGTAGACAGGTGGACAAAGTGTGGGACATCCACAAGCTAGTGGACAAAGTGTGCTGGACATCCACAAGCTAGTGGACAGGTGGACAAAGTGTGTTACAAATGATAGGGACAATGTAAGACACACACAACCTCTGCTTCACACTCTGGTGAAAGTGTTATTAAAATAATTTATGTAACTCAATGAGTGACATAAACAAGTTAGACCATCCAAACGATCCTCCAGGAGTGTGCTCCACCAAAATAAGATTGAACTTGGCAAATACATAAACAAGTTAGGCTATGAATATGAGGCCAGCTATCATAACTGGACATCCACTTCAGATAGAGGTATACAAGCTGATCACTAGCTCAGGATACACCAGAAAGAGAGAGAAAACACTCAGGATCTCGAGTAGCAGAATAGTGGACGCCATTACGAAGAATAGAGCAAGATTAACAGACTGTGACCAGATCGATACAGACTGAAGAATCATCGGTTTAAGAAACTTATAATCGATCACGTAGGAATGTCAGAAAAACCAAAATGGTGGACCATGTTCTCTACATCTGTCGGCGTCACAAGAGGAGCAGAACAACAAAACTGGCTAAGGTAAACTGTATGGCGACAAGAGAAGTCTGAGACTGACCACAAAGATTACGAGGAAAGTAGATGCGATTGTTTGAGAGCGAGACACGATGAAAAGGAAGAAATAGTGAAATAGTATTGAACTGATCAATGAAGAGAGAGCGAGAGAGAGAGAGAGGGAGAACGAAAGAGATAGAGAGAGATATACCTGTTAATTTGTTACTGGACTCTGTGGATGGTGTGTGCTGTTTCTGCTTTGACAAGAATCCATTCCAACCCGTCCTAAAGGGTCTCTAGGCACTCTCTGATGAGCAGATATGCCTAATCACATAACTTATTTATGAATGGGATGTCCAGAGCTTGTACCGCTGGCTCTGCCAATGACCCTATCCGTCATCTACCTGCCCACTTCAGGACTTATCCCTGGCGTTAATGTGTACCTGCCGATTCGGTTATTGATTTTTTTTCTGGGGATTTTTCTTCTCATTTTCCCTGCTGTTGTGCCACTGTTGTACTCGCTAAAGTAGGTTTTCTGTTCAAATCGTTCGATTAGCAATATTGACATGCATAGTAAGGGTCGATGTATAGTATTGACCTGGTCTCTCTCTTTTCTTCGGCAATTTCAGTTTTCTAAGTTTTTTTTCGCCTCGTTGCCCATCCAGCAAAATTCAAACCACACTGAATAATCCATAATATATTATTTGTTTCACATAAAGATAATGACTTTTTGCATGCACATCGCCTTGGTAAAAAAAAAGTTGACAAAAGTTGCATGTAAGCTAGATTGTCATTTAACATGCACTATCTCCAGGACACAGAGCAGACGTGGCACGAGCAGACGTGAACCGAGCAGACGTGACCCGAGCAGACGTGACCCGAGCAGACGGGACCCGAGCAGACTACAGCCCCATCACTTGTTATTCTCTGCTTTTACTTACAAATTGACTATAGCTGTTTTGAACAACTTTTCCTAGTTTAGCAGAAATGCAGAGTCAGTATAAGAAACAGGAGAAGAGTCAGTATAAGAAACAGGAGCAGAGTCAGTATAAGAAACAGGAGCAGAGTCAGTATAAGAAACAGGAGCAGAGTCAGTATAAGAAACAGGAGCAGAGTCAGTATAAGAAACAGGAGCAGAGTCAGTATAAGAAACAGGAGCAGAGTCAGTTTTGTATAAGAAATAGGAGCAGAGTCAGTATAAGAAACAGGAGCAGAGTCAGTTTTGTATAAGAAATAGGAGCAAGACGATGAGCAACGTATGAGCTGCAGCGGTCAGCGACCCATAGCTGACTGCTAGCGTCAGGGTCAGCGACCCATAGCTGACTGATAGCGTCAGGGTCAGCGACCCATAGCTGACTGCTAGCGTCAGGGTCAGCCACCCATAGCTGACTGCTAGCGTCAGGGTCAGCGACCCATAGCTGACTGCTAGCGTCAGGGTCAGCGAGCCATAGCTGACTGCTAGCGTCAGGGTCAGCGACCCATAGCTGACTGCTAGCGTCAGGGTCAGCGAGCCATAGCTGACTGCTAGCGTCAGGGTGTATGAATCAGAGCTATCAATACCTTTCTACACCTCCACGCGCTAATCCTGGATAATAGACTGCAACAGAGCAGACTGGCTAAGTAGAAGAGACCGAAGAGGGAAGGCTGACCCGGTACCCAGACTGGCTAAGTAGAAGGGATCGAAGAGGGAAGGCTAACCCGGTACTCAAAAAATGCTTGCTGAAGTCGGATGTGTTGTACTCAAAGGTGTAGATATCGCAGTCAAACTGTAAACTAGCGAGACAACGCATTCCGTTCTCTGGACTACATTCTGCTACTTGAAAAACCCCTGTTCAGGACTTGGTAGTGGGAGATTGAAGAAGAAGAAGAAATAAGTTTTGACATGAATTGTTTGTCCACAGCAGAGATAATGTTTGCTCTCTCTGGGTGAACTATGATTTCGTAGGAGGCAGCCTGGCGTAGGGGTGTAAGGTACGTTTTACAATCCCATAGCACGGGGTACGAATTACACCTGTCCAGTTTGGCAGGCATGCGCTCTCGTAGTGCGATCGCTCATCCGTGTACAGAAAGTAATGGCGACCTACCGTACTGGACACCTGCCAGGTGACTTATAACAGGCAAACGGGTTGGTAGGTGTAAGAAGCCTCGTTCTGAGAGGGCAGGCTTCTTGACTTTAATTGATTCCTACATCGTGTTATTCTGTCGGAGGGAGTGAGACAGACATACATTGTGCGTGACAGAGACACAGAGGGAGTGAGAGAGAGAGACAGAGCGACATACATAGTGAGAGACAGAGGGAGAGACGGAGAGAGAGACAGAGGGAGAGAGAGACAGACATACATTGTGAGAGACAGAGGGAGTGAGAGAGTGAGACAGACATACATTGTGAGTGACACAGAGAGAGAGGGAGTGAGAGAGTGAGACAGACATACATTGTGAGAGACAGAGGGAGTGAGAGAGTGAGACAGACATACATAATTGAGTGACACAGAGAGAGAGAGGGAGTGAGAGAGTGAGACAGACATACATTGTGAGAGACAGAGGGAGTGAGAGAGTGAGACAGACATACATAATTGAGTGACACAGAGAGAGGGAGTGAGAGAGTGAGACAGACATACATTGTGAGTGACTGGGAGACAGAAGGAGTGAGAGAGTGAGACAGACGTACATTGTGAATGACAGAGGGAGTGAGAGAGTGAGACAGACATACATTGTGAGTGACAGAGAGACAGAGGGAGAGAGAGAGAGACAGACATA
Source organism: Ariolimax columbianus (assembly GCA_036924085.1). Taxonomy (NCBI): domain Eukaryota; kingdom Metazoa; phylum Mollusca; class Gastropoda; order Stylommatophora; family Arionidae; genus Ariolimax; species Ariolimax columbianus. The sequence continues at coordinate 2,527,452 of JAVGWX010000005.1, read as the reverse complement.
CATTGTGAGTGACAGAGAGACAGAGGGAGTGAGAGAGACAGAGCGACATACATTGTGAGAGAGAGAGAGACAGAGCGACATACATAGTAAGAGACAGAGAGACAGAAGGAGAGAGAGACAGAGCGACATACATAG